>CAUYRT010035665.1:0-32836 GCA_963574885.1 Lepilemur ruficaudatus | reverse complement strand
TTTTTTTGAGACAGAGTCTCACTCTGTTGCCCAGGCTAGAGTGCCGTGGTGTCAGCCTAGCTCACAGCAACCTCAAATTCCTGGGCTCAGGTGATCCTTCTGCCTCAGCCTCCCAAGTAGCTGGGACTACAGGCATGCACCACCACACCCGACTAATATTTTTAGTTGGCCAATTAATTTCTATTTTTTTTTTTTTTTAGTAGAGGAGGTCTCACTCTTGCTTAGGCTGGTTTCGAACTCCTGACCTTGAGCGATCCTCCCATCTCGGCCTCCCACAGTGCTAGGATTACAGGCGTGAGCCACCACGCACCCGGCCTGGGCAGGGGCTTTAAAGGCAGCCAGGCCAGAGTTCAGGCCTCAGCCTTGCACGTCTACCTGGACCTTGGACGAGCCCTGGAAGCCCTCTGAGCCTGTTTCCTTGTCTATGAAATGAGGGCCTTTCCTGTGGGGAGCCAAGGATTATTTGAGTAAAGGTACTTAAGTCACTCAGCGTCACACCCAGCATGCGCTGAGCTCTCTAGAAACACCCGTGGTTATTCCCATTCCTACCGCCGCTCCCTACCCACCCGCGGGCGCCCACGAAGGCCTTACCCGTGAGCGAGTAGACGAGGCAGCAGCCCAGCAGGGACAGCACGGACACCAGCGCCCATCGGGAGAGGCTGCGGGGGCGCGTGCTGCAGTACACGGCGACGGCAGCCTCGTGGCACTGGAAGACAGGGGCAGGCTCAGCGGGGCGTGGGCCGCTGCACCAGGACGGTTTACACAGATGGGAACCACCCCACCTGCCCACCAAGAGTAGAAGGCCCCAGTAGATTGCAGGATAGTGCCGTGCGGAACACGACGCAGCTCTGGAAAAGCACCGAGGCGCCACGCAGCACGCCTCAGAAGCAGCGCACAGACACGAGGTCGAGCAAAGAAGCTGGATGGGAGAGACCGTTTCCACTGATGTGAAGTCCAAGTCCAACGACGGACAGAGCTAGACCGGGGTTTCTCCGCCTTGGTGCTGTTGACGTTTGGGTCGGGGGACCCTGGGGCGGGGCTGCCCATGCATCGGAGGGTGTCCTGCAGCAGCCTCCTCTGCCCGCCTAGCCGCGACACCCAAACTGTCTCCAGACACGGCCGAGCGTCCCCTGGGGGCACAACCGCCGTGGAGAACCAGCTCTTCGGTGACAGAGGCAGAACGGTGGTCTGGGTGGGGGCAGGAGAGGTCACCAGGGAGTTTCCGAGTCAGGGAGTGACCGCGTTACACAGGAGCACACGTACTCACGACCCATGTGCTTTGTGTGCGATGTGCCCTATCGTGATAAGACTGTTAAACGTAAAACACACACAGCCAGTGCCAAGAGCACACCCGAGACGTGGATTTCGTCTGTCTGGTCCCAGACACTGGTGTTGTACAAGCAGCCCAGGGGACGCAGAGCCAGGCTGCAAGGCACCGCTGTGTCTAGACACACCTATGGGTGCCAGGCTCTTCCCAGGCTCCTGGGACATGCTCCCACCAACATGCTCACGCTCACTCCTGGTCAAAACCAAAGGGCTCCCTGCTCCCTGAGCTCGGATGGCCTGGGTCTCCACTCGCTGCCTCAGGACCTTTTCCCGTGCCGCTCCCTCTGGCTGGAGTTCTCTCCTAGTCCCACCAGCTCCTACCCATCCTTCAGGAATCTGCCCAGCCAGGCCAGTTCCCTCTCATATGGCACTGCGTCCCGCCATGAGTAGGTGTGGATCTGTGTGTCTGGCATGTATCAGCCACACAATGGCAAGAACCACATCTGCCTTGCTCAGGGCTCCGAGCTCGGGCCACACCCGGAGCCTGGCACACAGCTGGAAGAACCCTCAGGGTCACCCACTCAGCCATCCCCATCCCCGGAGGCCACCTCCACCCAACCCCAGCTCTTAGCATTCAAATCTCATGAGTCCCACTCGGTGCAAGCCAGGGAGGCAGCATAAACAAGTCCCCCACTCATGAAGCACATGCTCTGGGGGTGCGGGTGGCCCTCCTGCCTCACCCTTGCGGGTTCCAGCCTAGACGGGCTCACACCTCCTTGACCCGCTGGCCTGAGGCTGCTGCGCACCCTGCTTCTGCCCTGGGGCCTCGCCAGCCTAAAGCCCCCCGGCCTGCAGGCAGACTCAGCCAGGCAGTGGGGGCCTAACGCCCCTGAGGCCCCGGGTCAGGGTGGCAGAGCCCTGTGGGTGAAGGCCCCACCTCCGCACTCCCGCAGCGCTGCTGGGGGGCATCCCACACACTGCTCTGGGCCCAGTGGACCCAGCACCTTCGTACCCACAACAGTGACCTCTGTAACTCCCCTTCCTGCTCCTAGACAGACACCAGCACCCCAGCCCGGTTGCAGGCTCTGCTTTCTGGGGACCAGGGGAAGGGAGTCTTCCCTTCGTCCGGTTTCCCTGCGACTCCCGAGTTGGGTTTCACTGGTTTTATGAGGGAAAACAGAGCGGCCCCCCAAGGGCGGGGCGGCCCCGCTGGGACAGCACGTAGGAGGTGCTGGTGGCAGCGCGCAGGTTCTCTAGTGACCTGGCGATGGGAGGACACAGGGGAAGAAGACAATCCCCAGAAAGTGGGAGCGACTCAAGCGTCCACAGAAGGACAGACAATGCACAGAACGTCGCACGTCCACTCAGTGGAATGTCGATCAGCCGTCACAAGGAATGGCGCGCTGGGACGTACTACGACACGGATGGGCCTCCACGAGGTCCACAGAGACGAAGAAGATGCGTGGCCGCTAGGCAGGGGCGGGGAGAGCGGGCAGTGGCTGCTAACAGGGAGGGTGCGACGGCTCTGGGATGACCTGCGGTGACGGTTGCACAGCTCTGAATCGCGTGTACACTTCGGAGGGGCGAACCGGATGGGATGTGGATTCTATCTCCATTTACAAAGCCAGAACCAGGAGCCCCTGTGAGGCCACACGGGGCAGGAATGGACCCCACCCCCCTGCTCCTCCGAGGCCCCTCTCCCTTGGGGCTGGGAGCTGTCCCATTGCCAAATGTGCTCGTGCTTGGGGGTGGGGTGGCGTGTGAGTCAGTTAGACTCCCTGACGACAGCAGGTGACCGTCTCCTTCCTTGAATCCCCCTCCAGTCCTGCTCCGTTCCCTGCTACCCTTGTCTACATTTATTTGCCACCACCTGCCCCCTAACCCCCACCCCAAGACCCCCAACTGTCGCAGCCAGGTTCTGGCAGCCCCCGCCGGTCACACCCCCTCCGGCCCACGCCCTGCCCACACCGCGAATTCCTATCCTTCCCAGCATCGCGGCCTCGGCATCCCGTGTCCCTGGAAACCGCAGCTGGTTGCTAGGAGAGTCGCTGAGGCGGGAGGCGAAGGTGAGGGGGCACCCGGCCCCCGCGGGCATCTGGAAAGCGGCCCCGGAGGAGTCTGCCGCACCAGATGGTGCTTGGGCAGAGAGAGGGATCGTTAAACTAAATCCAGACAAACAGTTGACAGCAAAATCAGCTCCTTAGATCTTTCAAAATATTGGGCGTGCAAGAAGCAACGTGAGAAACCGTGCGAGCCACGGCTGGGCCCAGCAGCGCAGCGGGGCCGTGTGCAGGGGAGAGAAAGGGAAACGGTTCAGGGTTTTTTCTTCTCAAAAGGCTTCTCAAAGAACACAGAGAGCAGGGACAGGAGCAGCTGGCTGCTGGGGACGGGAAGGAAATGACTCCAGGGCTGCAGAGCTGAGACACTGCTGTGAATCCTGGACTAACAGCCCCCGGGGACTTGATCTTACTTGGTGGCGGTTTTGTTGGTGCTGATGGTGGTGGTGGGTGGCTGGTTTTTTTGTTTTTTTTTTAGGGGGTAGAGGCAAATATTCCCTAAAGTAAGCAATGGACGGATGAAAGAACAGTGTGTCTGCTGCCACCTGCTAGGAGGGCTGGGGGAACCCACAACCCACCGGGACGCAGGGAGCTGGGCCTAGGCGCTCCACCTCCCCTCCACACCGTATGTGACATCCGCCACACCGGGCCCTCTGCAAGTCCCCAAAAGTCCCTGGAACCTTCTCGCCTTGGTGGCTCATCTGTGCCGTTTTCTCAACCCGGTGCACCCTCTTCCATCTCCTGGCCACCTCCCACATGTTCCTCCAGGCCTCCCAGGTGCCACCACATTCGGCAGTCACCTCTGAACCTTCCCCTCTGCCAGATTCCACATGCAGAGCCCCGTCCTCACTCTCGTCACATTCTAATCACAATTCTGTATGTCCTGCCACATCCCCCACCACTCAGCCCCTCCAGGCTGTGAGCCTGGCGAGACAGGAGCTTTCCCTTCCAAGGCCCCAGGACAGAATCCACCCATGTAACGGTGTTCTGCAGGGCCAAGCAGGCAGCCCCAGGTCCCCAGGCATGGTGACAGTCCTGTGAGGACCCTGCAGAGGAGGGGACACAGCTCCCAGATCCCCACTCTCTATCTGAGACCCCACAAACGTGGTGCTGCTGTAGCCTGTTGGGGGGGGGGGCTGGACTCCCAAGTTCAACAGCGATTCAGCCTCCCCGAGCCCGGACGCCAGCCCCCTCGCACCATCTCCGGAACACAGCCCTGGGGCGTCGCATCCCAGAACCAGCCCTCAGACGTCTCCCCGACAGGGAGGCCGCGCTCTCCCAAGGGAGCAGAGAGTCACCCACAGCCTCCAATAATGCCACACTCTTCAACACAGATGCTGAAATTACCTGGAATCCGAAGCAGATGGTGGGGAAGACACTAAATGCAGAAGTCCAGGAGGAAGGGCTGGAAAATAGACATGAACAGATGCTTACTAAAAACAATTAGATGCAAAACAACCCTCAACGGGAGAGGATGAATTTCAAGTGACACCAGGAAAATGGACATATTTTTAATGACCGTGTCCATGACTGTGTTTTTGGGAATGGAAAAGGATGCTTGTTAAATGCTGCACTTTCTAAATACGTCTTTGCTGACATTTGGCAGCATGACATTCTCTCTGTGGGCAGAAGGAATTCCCAACTTCCCCTGAGGCTGCCTGTTCAAGGCGGCTTGACGCTGGTGGGGCAGATCCCCAAGAACACAAGGATGGTTTGACCTCCATCCAAGCCACCTGACAGGACGGAGATGCACACGGGCAGAACCTTCAGGTCAAGCTCTCTTAGGGACCCCAGCATGGTCCCCAGCTTCCCTTGACAAGTTTTGTAGATACAGTTCATTGAATTAAGATAAGGTCGTAGTGGATCAGGGTGGGCTTGAATCCAGGGACTAGTGCCCTTATAGGAGAAAGACATAGACACACAGAAGACCATGTGAAGATGGATGCAGAGACTGCAGTGACACATCTGCAAGCCAAGGGACACAGATTGCTGGTGGCCACTAGACACTGGGAGAGGCAGGAAGGATCCCCTGCCCCGGAGCCTTGGGAGGGAGCGTGGTCCCGCTGACACTTTGATTTCAGACTTCTGGCCTCCAGAACCGAGAAGAAATTCCTGATGTTTTCAGCTACCAAGCATGTGGTCACTGGTCCCAGTGACACTAGGACACTCGCACGTCCTCCTAACTCACCGCCCTTCTGTTATCCTCTCCCCCTCCTCCTTACAGCCCATGCCGGGTACCACAGGCTCAGAGCACAGACCGCAGTGCTCACGGCCTTCAATGCCTTCTCTGGCCCACGTTGACCACACTTCTCCCTCCAGCCCAGACCTCTCTGCCAGACCCCAGACACACAGACCGGACCAGCCACTCAGCATCTCTCCGAGATGTCTCAACACGACATCTCCACCCGCCTGGAGAGCTCCGCTCACCTTGGCTCACTCCCACTCACTCCCTCCTTCCGACCCACTGGGAGCTCAGGCCACAGAACCAGCACGGCCTGGTGCAAGATGAACATGCTGGGTTCTTGGTGGACAAGAACTAAGGATTTTAAGACAGCAACAGCTTAGCGTTAAACCGAGCGTGGGGCCCCCGGCCACTGCACACGTCACACACCCACCAGCCAGCCTGGCCAGTAGCAAATCTGGCCTCGAGAATCCCGCGTCTAACCACTTCACTTCTCGTCGCCTCCTTCAAAATCACCTGCTCCGAGACCCGGATCCGGGCAGGGGCCTCCTACCTGGTCTCCCTGCCTGTCCCAGGCCACAAACAGCCTGAGTGACCCTCCTTAGAACAGAGTCCTATTGCATCCCCACCGGGCGTGAAACACCGCAGTGTCCCCCAGCTCATCCAGAGCAAAACGAAAGTCCTCGCTGTGGCTCTGAACCCCCCGACACTCCCAGACCCTCTCTGCCTTCGCCCGGGCTGGCCTCGCTGTGGGGACACGTCTGCAACAGCCCAGGCTGGCCTTCAGTGATCTCGTGTCCCTTGGCCTGTACCTGGTCAGTGACTGCCCCACCGTCCTGCAGACAGACAGGGACCTTCCCTCGGCTTTATCGCCCCAGAGAGAAGGGGCCGCGTGGGTTGAGCCCGGCTCTGCCGTGCTCACGGGGACGCCTCCCCTACGGCTCCTCTGCTCCCCTCTGCGCCTCCCCCACTTCCCCAGAAGCCACCGAAAGCCACTCCCACAGACTCACCTCAGCGAGGGACGGGGCTCGCGGACCAGGCCTGGGGGCTGGAGGTAGTACTGCACGGTGACGACCAGGGCCAGGTAGCAGGCGGCCAACGTGCCCAGGATGCTACGACAGACAGGGACAGCGTGAGGGCCTTGTGGCAGGGCGACACAGGCCGTCAACGCCCAGACAGCGGGTCTGAGCTCCAGCTCCGCCCTCACCAGTGCGGCACCCGCCGAGCCCTCCGCCCAAGCCTCACTCTCCCAGTCTGTACAATGGGGGCTGCTCCCTGGTGCAGAGGTCAAACACTTCGAATCCCTAATGGCAGCTGACACCCTCGGGGACGGCAGCTATGACTTTCTTCCCACTGAAGGCCAGGTGGCCGCCCAGGTTTGGCAAAGTTAGGACACTGCTGGGCTTCGCCACACCGCAGAGGGGACGAGGACCCTGAGCTCGGCTGCATGAGACACGAGAGCCTCGCAGGGCCACAGTTATGGGGCAGGCTCTATTTGCACCTGCCGTCTCTACGTCCTGTTTCTGAGGCGGAAAATCTATTCACGTACAGCAACGGAAAGGCAGTGAAAGTCCTGGGTAGATACTGTTGCCAGGCACTCTTTTTTCAAAATATACATAAAGCTTCAGATCCCAAGATGTAAAAAAGAAAAAAAAACGTGTGCATGTCTCTCTCGGCCCCTGTCCCTCTCTGTTCCTGTGCACACCTGTGTGTGAGCGCACAGTCTGTAACGACAGAGCAGCATGCGGTGCCATTGCAGGTCGTTTTGTTTTTTTGCTTGTGTTTTCTATCATGGACATGTCACTTGTATAATTTTTCGCTGATTTCCCCTTCTGCAAATCACTAAAGGCCCATCTAAGCCGTCCTCTAATCCCAGGCGGACAGAAGCCCTGAGGGCGCCTGGCAATGCCAACGTGGGCTCTGGCCCAAGGCGCCGCAGCCCGGCAGTACCTGGTGTGTTTCTGGAAGGCGATCTCCCGCGGCGCAGACAGTGGCAGGACGAGCAGTGCGCAGAGCAGGGGCAGGGTGAAGCGCTGGTCGGCGTACCAGGGCCGCAGGGCCAGCGGGGCGCCGGGCAGGAGGGAGTCACACACTGGCGGGGACACGGAAGGGGCTGAGCCACGGGGCACACGGCAGCTGCAGGGCTCCTGACGCCCGGGTGGGGCTGGACGTCGCCCTGACTCTGCCCCCCAGCCCCGGGACAGATGACAGGTGAGATGGGGAGGGTCACAGCCCCCACGAAGAATGGAACGGCCACGGGAATCCATTCACAAACGTTCGCTGAGCTCTCCGGCCAGCCGGGCACTGCTCTAAGTGGCAGGATCGGCCACCAATGAGCAGCCAAACACCTGCCCGGGAGGCGTTTTGGGAAAAGGCCCTTTTCTGTTTTGCTCAGGAACTCAAAGGGCGTCCGGGGTCGACCTGGGGCCTGGAGGAGCTTTTGGGCCGCGATGCTGTAGAGAGCCAAGCTGCTCTGCCTCCACCCTAATGGGCTTCGCTGTTGCTGCCCAGCAAACTACCCCAGAGCCTAGCAGCTTGGAACCACCTCCGTCCCACGTGTCACGGATCACAGGGAAGAACCAGTGCAGGGCGGAGCCGGCCAATCTTGCTCCCCGTGGGATCTGCTGGAGTCACATGGGGGGATCTGGCTGGTGGTGGGGCTGGTCTGGGGCCCTCGATGACTCCATCCCACACCTTACACCTGGTGGGGACACCTGGGCCCTCCCTGCAGTCTGGGGGTGGCAGGGAGGGTCTCTCCACATGGGCCCTCCAGCAGGTGAGTCCAGCTTCTTCCGTGGCAGCTGGGGGGTCCCAGAGGCCAAGGCGAAGCTGCCCATCCTCTTAACGGTCGGGCCCAGAACTGGCATCAGGTCCCAGGGTCCACTGGATTCGAGGGCAGGGGACACAGGCCCCACCAACCTCTCAGGGGAAGGGGCACCAAAGATCTGGGACCATTTTATTCTGCCACAGTAAGACGGACAATTGGGAGCTGAGCTCAGAGGCAAGACAGACGGGGTAGGGGAGGACAAAGGCAGCTGTCTTGAGGCTCCAGCCACAGGGAGTGGGCCCCCACCCTGCTGCAGCGGAGGGTGAGAGATGAGCGACGGCTAACGGCCCGCTTGGGGCTGTTTGTATTGCTGCTATGTAAACCCTTTTTTGTTCTCAAACGTTCCACAAAGCCAGCCATGCGAGGAAATAATAGCCATTTCTACTGAAATGACACAGGGGAGAGTTCCACGGCCAGGTCATATACAGAGGCATCTACCAGTGAGGGCAGAGCAGGTGTCTGGACCAGAGATGCCAAGAGAATGCTCCAGAGGGACCCACATTTGCTGTGGGGCGAGGCACGAGCCCTTCTTATCCTTCTGGGCTGCCTGCAGCCAGGAAGCCCCAGCTCTGACATCAGACTACACTAGCTCCGTCCTAAACCCCAAATTTGTAAGACATTCCCTGAGGTCCCCAGCACCAATGACATGTGTCATTTGTACCCAATTCACACAATGGCCACCCCAACCTCTATTCAGCACCCCTCTTCCAGAAGCTTGGGCTCACCTATGAAAGACACATCCCCAGACACCTTACAGGAAACATGCAAACAGTGCTCTCTCCACCCGGGTGAACCTGCCCAGAGCTGTGGTGGCTCGCGTCGTGATCAGCATTCTAACCAGTCAGGGTGCTCAACTCCTGATCCTCAGAATCCTTCTCAACACAGCAACACTACCTGTCCCTGGAGCTGAAACTGGAGATGAACTTGCCACCGGCAGGCAGGGAATTTCTGTGCCTATTATCCCACTGAGAGGTTCAGCTACACCCACCTTGGAGCTTTAAGGTATGACAGGGTTTCCCAAGACATGGCAGCTTTTAATTTCAATGTCCCACAGCCAGGGACATTTTCGCTAATGAGTCAACAGATGGAACAAATTGCAAGATGGGAGACCTCAATTCAACCCTATCGATAATTACATTCCAATTAGAAGTCTGCGACTGTCAAGATGGATACAAAAGCAGGACCCCACCGTAGGCTGTCTGTAAGAAACGCATCTTAAAATCCCAGGCCACAGTTAGGTTCAAAGTAAAAGAACGGGGAGAGCTACCCGTAACATTAGTCTTCTATCAGTAACAGCAGAGACGGTAGATTTAACGCCAGAGATAAAGATGAATACTTTATAATAACGAAAGGACGGACCTAATCACAGAGCTCCAAAAACCACGAAACAAAGACTGACAGAATTAAAGGGAGAAACAGGCAAACCTGAAACCACCACTCACGACTTTAACATTCTTCTCTTAGAAACAGATAAAATAATCACTAGACCAAAAAAAAAAAAAAGCAGTAAGGTTGCTATGGGAGATCTGAACATAGCTGTTGGCCGCCTTGACCTAAGGGTCGTTTCCAGCACACCGTGCCCAGCACCGCAGAACACACGTCCTCTGAGAGCACACGGCTGCCCTCCGAGACCAACCGTGCCCTGGAGCCCAGCGCAGGTCTCAGCAGACCTCAGATGATTGGAGTGTTCTCTGACCACAACACAATTAAGGTAGGCACCAGGCAGGAATGCAGAAAACTCCCAAATAACTGGAAATTAAACAGCACGATGCTAAACATTCCAGGAGTTGAAGAAGAAACCATGGCAAAAAATTAGCAAATATTTTGAACGGAATGACAATGAAAATAGAGCATGTCAGAATCAGCGTGCTGCAGCAAAAGCAGTGCTTAGCGGGAAAGCCTTGGTTGGGGGCTCCTGCGGTGGCCCCACGTCCTTGTCTGTGAAAGGGGCTGTCTCCACCGGACATCCCAGCTGCAGCCACATCTCTCAAGCCACAAACTTCATCGTGCTGGTCATCACCAAGTCTGAGCCTCCCTCCCCCGCCGCGTTAAGAGCTGAGGTGTGGTCTGGGCCTCCGCTGCCTGCCCAGGGCGCAGGCCAGGGCCTCCCCTTCTGCTTGACCGCCCAGGTCATTAGGGTCACCCCACCCTGGGCCACCCCAACTCCGGCAAAGGTACTTACGCTTCTCCAGCTGGTCCCCGATCACCCTGAGGAAGGCCACGGAGATCATGAACAGGTTGACGAGGAAGCAGGCCTCACACAGCTTCCCAACAGCAGGGCCGCACAGCCCCCGGACCACGCTCTGGTAGGTGGCCTGGCCGCTGACGGAGGCCGCGTAGCCCAGGATGACCAGGCCGCTGACCAGGAAGACCAGGGAGACCTGCAGACGGGACCCTGAGCTGCGGTGCGCCCACGGCCCATCCGCCACCTCGCGTGCACCCTCCACATGGCCGCTGTCCGCAGCCCGGGGGCCCCAGCAGCCCTGCCACCAGCGCTGCAGAGCAGGCAGATTCTGACAGCCTCTCTAAAGCTGTCAATCTGGGGTTCCAGTGCCACCCTGCCCCCGCAGGACAAGTGAGACACCAGAAACCCAGAGTGTTTACATCTCTCCCCTAAATCTCCCTGGATCATGAGCAGCAGGAAGGTGGGGAGCTTGGGACCCAGAAGGGGAACAGGCAGAGCTGGGTTCAGATTCTGACTCTGCCGCTGATCTGCTGTGCCACATGAGGCAAGCGGCAGCCTCTGTTTTTCCATCTGTGAAATGGGCACGCTACCACCCACCTTGCAGGCTGTTGGGACGCATCAGGACTGAGCAAAGCACTCAGCGCCTGGCATGTGGTAAGTTCTCAAGAAATGGTGTTCTCTCTACTGCAGCTTAAATATTTTTCCAGTGCTTATTACGAAAGATTTTCAAGCCTAAAGGAGAGCTGAAAGACTCTTACAGTGAACACCCACTGCAGACACCCACCCCCTAGCTAACATCTCGAGCCACCCACCCACATCTGTGTGGCCAACAATCCATCTTAATGCCTGCGTTGTGAAGCTAGTTGCAGGTATCAGCACCCCTCCTCCTGCCCGAATACTTCAGCACGGCTGGCACTCATTGGAGCTCGTTGTCTGCGAACAGCCCTTCTCGCTCAGGGGTGAAAATTCACATATAATGAAGCGGACAGAATCTCTCGCGTACTGTTACAGGCGGCACAAGTGCACACACGCAACCCAAACCCTACCCACAGAGCATGACCACACCCTGGGACAGTCCCCGGGTCCCTTCCCAGTTTCTGCCTCCATCCCGTCCCCAGATGAAACCACTGATCTAAAATTTCCCATTTATACACTTTCGTATCTGGCTTCTCCCACTCAGCGTGTTCGGGAGATTCACCCACACCGTGTGTGCCAGTTTATTGCTGTTTTCGCAAATAGCCCATCGTGTGAATTGGTCACAGTCTGTTCGTCCCTCGCACCTGTGAATGATACGCATCGGCCAGTTCTTGCAGACGTCAATAATGAGTGTGATTAAAGGAAAAGGGTCTTTACCCACGTAATCATGGGCCTCGAGATGAGGTCATCTTGGATCATCCAGGTAGGCCCTAAACCCAGTGACAAGTGTCCTTATAGAGACAGAAGAGGAAGGCATGGGCCCCCAGGAGCCGGGAGAGCCTTCAGAGGGAGCGAGGCCCTGCCCACACCCTGACTTCGGGCTTCTGGGCTCCAGAGCGGTGGAGAACACATGCATTGTTTTAAGCCCCCCATTTTATGGGTATCTATTATGGCAGCCACAGGAAACAGACACCTGCCCCCGTGCAATACCCTGGGGGTCCCCGACGACCCTCACCCACCAGACTCCAAGCTCTGTGGGGACAGAACTGTGACTCTTCTCACCATTTTGCCCCGGAGGTGTCGGGCACGTGCAGGCACTCGGCCAACAGCTGTGGCTGGGGGAGGGGGAGCGTCACCTGAGAACCATCTCCAGGACAGGGTGACCTCGAGAGGGACCCCTGTTGCTCTGGGCAGCAGGATAGCAAGGCACCCTGGCCACCCTGCCAGGCCAGGCCTCTCCACAGCTCGAGAGAGGGTTGGTCCTGCTGTCATTGAGTGTCATCAGACCTCCAACTCGGATGAGGTCCCACTGACCGTGCTGTTTAAACACTTCCAGGCAGAGATCACACCAGCTAAGGGGGGAGGCAGGCTCCCCCAAATCTTCCATCGTTCATGCTGAAGGCACCCGCCTGCCCCACCCCATCTCCCTGGCAGCTCTGGAGGGACAGGAACGGCGTGTGGCAGTGGGTGGGTGCCAATGGCCAGCCTGGCTCTTCTCCTTGTCAGCAGTTTCCACTTGTCTGTGTTGGGGTCCCTTCCCCAGCCTGCTGGAGGCAGGATCTTCAGACCATTCTGTGCAAAGCAGCCATGTCGCTGGGGAGCGAATCTCAGGCCCACCCAGACCCGCTGGATCGGAGTCTGCGTTTCAGCAAGAGGCCCGGAACACGGCCACAGGCAGAGCTGAGGGAGCGGGCTACACCTCTGGCTTCCCTTGGACTGGCCACAACGCCACCCCGCCCCCCAATCACAATCCCTTTGTGGCTGGACATCCGGCTTCCTCCTCCTGGTTCTTCCAGTGGCAGCCGCGCTGGGGCGCTGCTCCAAACACGGGCGCAGAAGCTCGTGCCGTTTCCACCTGGGCTGAACCTACGTCACCTGCTCAGAGCACCCGTCACACGCCCCTCCCAGCGCAGTGCACCACCTGGAGCTCCACCTGACGACGCGCATCCTGTCTGACTTCCCATTAGAGAGCGTCACGAGGACAGGGACCACACTGCCTCGCCCACCCCACGCCGGGCGCAGAGCAGGCGCTCGGCCAACACCAGGGCGGTGGGGCTCCCCCAGCACTGCACGGAGCGGGGCTTGGCGGTTTCCAGAGGGACGTGCAGAGCCCTGGGGCCCACAGATGGTTGGAACTTGGCCATTGTCTTCTGGTTGCCATAAAACGTGTGGGACACGAAGCTCGCCAAAGAGCTCGCTGTACAACGCAGCGGCTCCTGCCGGCCTAGGGAAAGGAATCTTAGCAAAGCGAGGCTGTGCTCCTGGTCGCTCTTGGGGTAGGGGGGTGCAGCCCCTAGGCTTCCCTGGAAGGGAACCCAGGCTCAGCTGCCAGCCCGCAGGAGGCAGCCATTGTCTCCGACGCTGCGCAAGGCCTGGCCCAGCTCTGGGTGGGGGGCGTGAGGATGTCGCACCAGTTTTAGGCTCTGTCTATACGCAGGGTTTCAGCTTTTGAGTTATCGAGCCGAGACCAGCAGGCCTGGAAGAGCACCTGGCCCCGCAGGATGCTCAGAGACGCTGCTTCCGGGCCGAGATGCCAGGTTCACAGGGAGCGGGCAGAGGGTGTTCACCCAGGGCTACCGTGGGGTCATCTTCCCCCGTTAGCTAACCAGGATGGAGAGTAGAGTCCCAGCGGTGTAGTTTAGATGACAGGCAGGCTCTGCAGAAGCCACACAGGGGACTTCACCCAGAAAAACCAAATCCACCTCCCATCTGCCCTAGGAGCTGCCCCACTCTCCCGCAGAATGCTTCCTGGGCACTTACCAGCTCCACCAGGAAGGCAGGGACGACTCCGCCCGCCTTGTGGAAGGCCCAGGGGAAGTTGAGCAGGCCGGCCCCCAGCGCGGACTTCAGGAGAATGAAGACGGCGCCCACGGAGGACAGTGTGGGGTTGGCCGCGGCGGGCAGGGGCTTTTCTGCAAGGCCTCTGCTTGGGGCCTGGCCCTCCATGGCTAGAGGCAGCGGGGGGCCGGGGGAAAGGGCGGTCTGCACACTGCCTCCCAAGTTCCCGGTGTCGCTCCTGAGACCTGCCAGGCCCCTCTCCCATCTCACCCTCCCCGCCCCCTTCTCCCCTCTCTCTCGGCTCCGCCTTCCCGAGTACAACGTGCTCCTGTGCTCCTTCACTCAGGGGCTGCCGGTCCCTCCCCAAGCCCCCCTGTATATTCCCTCTGACCCCAAGGTGACCCTCACCCCTTGCTCCTCCCCATCTGTCCTCTCCCCCTCACCCCCACCTGCCACTGCTTTGCTTCCGGCCAGGATCTGCACCCCACGCACCAGCCCTTACCACCAAACACAAACTCTACGTCACTCCAGGTGGTTCAGCTGCATTTCTTGGGCCCAGAGGGGAGGAAAAGGGAAGATTCCAGCTCACCCAGGGTGAGTGAATGAGTCATTAACGAACAGAGCCTCCGAGAGCATGAGTTAGGGCCCAGTCCCCAAACCTAGGGTGGTCAGAGTCACCTGTGGCAAGAACATGCTGCTTTTGCAACTTCTGACCCGAGCATACGAGTCTTAAGACTCCCGTCCCCTGCAGGCCCCTCCCCAGGGTGGGGTTTTCTCAGGCCCTCAAGGGCCGCACGGGGCTCAGCTGGCAGCAATGGAGGTGGAGGACACCCCTGAGCTCACCTGACCTCCGCCCTCAGATTCCCTCCGAGGCCCCGGCCCAAGGACAGGGCTGGAAAGCGCCCGGCTTCCCTGTCTGCGGGGGGGGGAGGGGGGGGCAGCGCACAGTCAGTCTCCTCTCACCTTCCTCCTCTTCCTCCTCCCTCCAGCCCCACCCGTGCTCCTCAAACTAACCTGTGCACGCGATTCACCTGGGGCTTGTTGAACGGTGTTCTGGTTCCTTCCACCTGGGTGGAGCCCAAGAGTCCGTGTTTCTGGCCAGCTCCGGATCAGGTGCTGGTCCCCGGATGCACTTAGTAGAGACAGCCTGTCTCTGAACTGATGACGCGGTCAGCTGCGATGGCCTCGTTCCCTGAAACGCAGGTGCGTGGAGGTCAAACCTGGAACATGAACCTGTTTATTCCCGGAACCCAGGATCCCTCTCACCTCGTTCATAAACTTCAGTGTCATCAGAATCCCCCGCAGGGCTTGTTTGAACACAGTCTTGGACTCAGTGGGTCTGGGTTGGGCCTGAGCATCCGCTTGCTGAAGTGTTCCAGGTGACGACGCTGGGTCCCCTTTGAGCACCGCTGCGCTGAGTTAAAAGTCTTCAGTGCCAGGAGCCCGTGTCCTACGTGTCCACAGCAGGTCAGCCCCAAAAGGCTTTTTTTCCCGACGTGGTTTCTAATGGTCCGACCCCTGACTTGTGTCGTCTCCCCCGTGCGTCAGTGGCTCCCTGCTTCTCCCAGCTTCTCCACGCGGACACGGGCGGAGTGCAAGGCTCAAGGCTGCTCCATGTCCCGTATGGCATTCACGCTGCCACCACGAGAGCCAGGCGTCGCACAAGTGTTCACGCTGATTCCCAAGGGGGTGTCACCATCGTCCCCACCACACACAGCAGGACCTGGGTGGGCATAGGTTGAATACGGGGCCCAAACCTCACAGCTGGCAAGTGGCAAGACTGGGATTAACCCCAAGTCAGTCTCATCTCAAAGGCTGAGACGTCACACTGCCTCCCTGCCCCCACGCTGAGTGGGACAGTGCCCAGGACGGGAAGTAATGAAGGAATGAGTGAGTGAATGAATGCATGAATACACAGGCTCCGGAAAATACAGAACAGGGACAGTCGTTTGTAATAAGCTCCTGTGGCCGCTATAACCAAGTGTCACAAACATGGTGGCTTAGAACAACGGGAATCTATTCTCCAATGGTTTTGGAGGCCAGAAGTCAGAGATCAAGGTCTAGACAGGACCCCCTGGGCAATCCAAGGTGATCCCCTCTCAAGACCCTCAACTCAGTCACCTCTGCAAAGACCTCATTTCCAAATAAGGTCCCACTCACAGGCTCCAGGGTATGGCATGGACGTATCTGTTGACAGCCACCATCCAGCCATGGCACCGCCGGTACCTAGCATTCGCAGTCATTCGACAAACACTGATTAAGCACCTACTGCATGCCAGGCCCTGGCAGGTCGGAGGTGGAAGAGAAGGCCTCTGCTCTGGAGGAGGGGACAGCCCCGTGGGGGGATCAGGACGAGATGAGCAGCCCTGGCCCAGTGGGAGAAGGATTGGGCCGCAGACCCGAGGAGGGTGGGGGGACTGGAGGGGCGTCCTGGAGTAGCTGCTGTGCCTGTGCCCGGTGGGGAGGGGCTGGGGGCTGTTCTGGGCAGTGGGGAACCCCAGTGCCAAGCTCAGCCAGGTGCACCAGCGGGGCTCCCGGGAAGGCCCACAGTGGTCTGGGCTGCCCTGGGCAAGGCCTGTCTTACTACCCCAGGACTTTAAAGTCCTCGTCCTCCTCCCTGGGCAGGGGGAGGGGAGGTCATTAAACTGTGTGACGAAGGCGCTGGGCACAGTGGGGAGTGGGGGCTGTGGGTGGCGCAGCAGGTTGGGCCCGTTCAGTGCCCCGGGCTGGGGGTGGGGGGTCCCACGCAGGAGCCACACGGCTTTCCCAGGCCCTCCAAAGCGCCCACGTCATCCCCTCTCCCCCCAAATCCGGCCTCCTGAGAAAGCAGAGAAAGGGCCACTCATCAGCAGCGGGTGCTTTGTACTCCTTAATCTTGGCTCCGGGGCTGGGGGCTCTTCCCTGGCCCTGCCGTGGCCCCTCATTAGCTGCCCATTAATGTGCATGACTTAGGAATTGGCCACTGGGCTGTGAAATCCCAGGCAATGGGACACCTCTTAATTCTGAGGGGCTTTGATAATCCACCCTCTGCTGGAATCACAGGGCCGTGACCCTTCCCAGCCGCAGAGAGCGCCCTGCTGGGCCCCATCTGCAGTTGGAGCTGCGGGAGCCACCCTCTGCCCAGCCCAGCCCTGCCGGGCCTGGAGCCAGCCCTGGTGCAGCAGGTACTCGAGGGGGACGCACAGAGGTGTCGTGTGGATAGCCCAGGTGGTGGTGCAGCCCAGCACCTGCCCGGGAGCACCCAGCACGGGGTGGCATTCTCCCTTTTGTGCTGCAGGGACCAGCGCCAGCCTGCTGAGCGAGCCCCATCCCACCATGGAGGTCCCTGAGGATCCCTCCTTCCCTCCCCCAGAGCCTGTCAGACCACTGGGGAGGCGCTTCCACAACTAGTGCCCTCTGCTCGCTTCCCCGCCTTCGCGCACACCCGTTAGAACATTCTGGAGGACAGATGAGGGAAGGTGGAGTCCAGTTCCGAGCAGGCAGGGCCTGTGTCCGACCCCGCCCCTGAGCCTGCGGCCTTCCTTGCTCCGCAGCATCTAGCCCGGGACATGCCGGCTGGAGGAGTAAAGCCTCGGCCTCCTCAAATGACAGCAGCTTAGGGACTCTGAGGGGCAGAGGCACCTGCAGCAGTTCTCCAGGGAGCCAAAGTCCTTGCACAGAAAACGTATGACACCTCAGCGACAGCAAGACCCAGTGTGGTGGCTGAATGATGGCCCCAAAGAAGTCCTTGTCCTCCCCTCCAGACCTAGTGAACGTTGCCCCACATGGCAAGAGGGACCCAGCAGACGAGACCAAGTTAAGGATGCTGAGGTGAGGAGGCTGCCCTGGGTTAGCCAGGGGGGCCCGAGTGTGATCTCGGTGTCCTTACAGCGCCTGTTCCGTGTTCTCTGGGCTAGAACTTCATTCCTCAACCACGTCACCTGCAGTGTTAGCGAGATGTCACCATTGAGACAAATAAGTTTGGTCTACCTTACAAAAGGAAGTTTCTTCAGTTCAATCCTTTGTCAACATTAAAATGCCTGATCCTGGTTTCAGGCTTCTCTTGAGACGTGCTGTCCCAGAGAGGAGGCCTGGCACTCCAGTGAGCCCGGGGCCACCTGACCGGCTCTTGTACACCTGGCTGTGACCTGCTGGGGACCGAGAGCCAGTGGTGCACAGGTGGCCCCAGCTTTACGGTGTCAAGCTGCAGGTGGTGAGCGCCCCACATCCGCTGAGGACAGGCAGGGGGACCAGAGGCTCCACGATGGCCAGTGTGCAAGCCCCTCGTCTGGACGAGCAGAAGGGGTGCTCAGACCCACAGCCGCCTGCGGAGGACAAGCAGGCCACCGCGTGCCAAATGTGCACATCCTCAGGGCTGCCAAGGAACTGGAGACGGGGAGCGAGCACTGCACGGGCCTCCGCAGCCCCTCACATCCTGGGAGCCACGGCAGCTTGAGCGCAGGGAGAGCCGCAAGGTGGCCCTGTGACCTGCCGCAGGGAGAGCCGCAGGTGGCCCTGTGACCTGCCGAGCAAGGGAGCACAGAGCCTTCGCAGCTTCTGTCCCACCCCTTGGCCTGGGCTTTTTCCTGCCCGTGACCTCGGTGGCACCCCACTGCCTGCCTCTGCCCTTCCCAGCTCACCCCCGCCTGCGGTGAGGGGCTGGTGTGTGGCCAGTCTGCACGCAAAGAACGTGCCGGTCAGGCAGGGGTTCCTCATTAACAGGCTGCCTGGGACCAGGCGATGGCGTCTTAGGTGACACCTAACACACCAGCAACCACAGAAAAATACATAAAAACGCACTTCATCAAAATGAAAAATTTTATGCTTCAAAGGACACCATCAAGGAAGTGAAAAGCCAAGCCAGAAAATGAGAGAAAAAACTTGCAAGTTACATATCTGATAAGGGACTTGTGTCTGGAACATAGAAAGAATTCTTACAACTCAGTAATAAAAAGACAACCCAATTAAAACTGCAGGCAAAGTTTCCAAACAGACATTTCTCCAAAGACTATATACAAATGTCCAACACAGACATGAAAAGATGCTCAACGCTGTTAGTCTTTAGGGAAATGCAAATCAAAACCACATTGAGATACTACTTCGCGCCCACTAGGATGGCTGTAATCAAAAAGACGGATAATTACAAGTACTGGTGACGATGTGGCGAAATCGGAACTCCTACACGTTGCTGACAAGAGTGTAAAATGGTGCAGCTGCTTTGGGAAAAAAGTTTGGCAGTTCCTCAAAAAATTAAACATAGAGCTGTATGATTTCACTCCTAAGTGTATATCCAACAGAAATAAAAACTTACGTTCACACAAAAACGTGTACTAGACTACTCCCGGTGGCACTATGCAACAGCCAAAACGTGGCAACACGTCCATCCATGAGCCAAGGACCAGATAAACGAAACGTGGTCTGTGCACACAGCAGGAAATAGTACTCGGCCATGACGGGCAGTGAGGTACTGATCCGTGCTACAGCACGCGAGAGCCTGGAAAAACGCCACCGAGTGACAGAAGCCAGAGAGAAAAGACCACGTACCGTGCGACTCCATTTGTGAGATGTCCAACAGGCAATCCAGAGACGCAGGCAGGCTGGTTGCCAGGGGCTGGGGCGGGGGGAAAGAGTCAGCGGTGACCACTGATGGGTACGGGGTTTCTTTTGGGAGTGATGAAAATGTTCTAGAATTAGACAGTGAGTGGTGATGGTTGCATAACCTTGTGAATACACTAAAAACCACTGAACTGGGCACTATAAAATGCAGAGTTTTATAGTATGTGAATTACATCTTAGTAAAAACAATTAACAAGCTGACTCAGAACCCATTCCTGGTTGTCATCAAAAGAGAAATGGACGAGCAGAAAGAGTCTGTTACACGATGCTTTTCAGCTTCATACAGGTAGTACATATTTATTGAAAATTCTCTTCACCGACAATGGTGAAATCAAGACCCCAAATTACAAAACATGATGGCAGTTGATACTTATAAAAATAAAGCAAAGGTCTGTGTTTCACAGATTTGTGCAAGTTTCCTTCAAATCTCAGTCTGTCCTTTCAATCAAAAAGGAGATTATGGAATCTGTGTCATTCCTCATGATGTAATAGTAAAAAACCGCATTCCATTGATGAAAAAAAAATAGCTTTGTTTCCAAATAGTACAAGTCTTTAAAGTGACTTTTTCCCAACAATAAATATAGAAAATAGCCTTTCACAAGCGCATCTTAGCTTGGTCAGGTTATTTCATCTGTTTAAAAAAGTCCATCCTTCCTCTCAGGTCCAGTCCAAAGGGCCCAGTCAGCCTCCCACGTGCTCCGAGTCTTTGGTGCTCGCAGCTGCTCGGGGTCTTGCTCGAGGCTGAGTCGTAGAGTCCCTCCCGTGGGGTCCACGGCCACCAGATCCTCCGAGACGTACGAGCCTCCCACCGCCACCGGAGGGAAGCTCACTCAGAATGGCCTCTAACAAACCTGCAGCTGGAAACTGGATCCCTTTCAGACGGGCAGCTCCCACGGAAGCTCTGCACAGCTCCGCCTGCCCACCAGAGCCGGCCCGCAGGCACTGTTTGGCTCGCGGTCAGCCAGTCTGACAGTCACACGGAAGGGGTCTTTGGTGGGTGAACCTGCTGCATGAGCTGTGGGCGCTTGACCCTGGGCTTCCTCCGCTTCGGCCTACTCTTGGCTTTGTTGATTTGTACCACAAAGAAGGCCAGGACCACCATCGCTCCCAGGAAGGCAAAGACAGGAATGGTCTGGCCCACCTCCTGGTTGTAGCGGCCAGGCATTATCCCTGCAAGAGAGCAGCCAGGGGACAGTCAGTAATGCCACAGAGCTACTGCTATGGCCTCTTTTTCTATAACAGCTGGATTCATCAGAAACTAGATGCTAGCTGATTCCATTAGCCAGGCTTGCAGGGCACACACCATTTTTCAACCTCAGCTACAGTAAGCCAGGCCATTAATAAAGCGTGGATGAGAGGCAAGGCAGCTACGCTCCCCATGTGCGCAGCAGGAGCGTCCCTGGGGGGTGGAAGGGTCCATGTGCCTCCTCCCTGGGCTCACCACAGACAGATACCAGGACTGGTCTTGCTTCTGTCACAGAAAACCTACAATAAGGGACCCAGGGTGCTTTCTGTTTCCCTAAAAGCAATGGAAGAAGGACGTGTCTCAGTCCAGGGGAAAATGAGGGGTGTGCTGGTGTTGGACCAGCTAACAGGGAGGAAGAAGAGGGTGGCAAGGCAGTGAAGTGACAAGGACCACTGGCCATGCCCAGCCTTCTGGGAAGCCCCTTCCACGGATGGGGCATGTGAGTGAAAACCAGAGTGGCCACTGGAGAACCCTTGGTTTAGAATGTCAGTAGGACTTTGTGACTAAGCCATGCTGAGGGCTCCAAAATTTACCAACATCACTGCATCCTGCGACCCACAGGCAAGGCCTTCAGGATCTTGCTGTCACCACACAAAGCTCCCAGGATGGGGCACTCCCTCCTGATCCCCAGAGTTTCTGGCTGAATCCTGGGACCTGGAGAAATTCCCTGGTAGCTGTAAACTCTCTGGAAGAGTGCAGGGCTTTCCACAGCAAAAGAGCTGCCCACACTGTGCTGCAAAGACTTGGTACCAGTTGTCCCAGGTAAGGGAGAAGAACATGTTCCAAGTAATCTATTCAGGCCGAAGTCATTGTCTACAGAGGGGACAGTATCGGATCACCTGAGGGGCACACCCCAACTCAGTCAAGCCCCACCCCAGGCGGGCTAGGACAGAAAACTGGAGGAGACCTCCGGGCTGGAGACTAAGGGCGGCTACTGCCAACTGGCTGGGACCCAAACCAGCAGACAGGCATCCCTTGGGGACATACTATGTGCTTTGCAGAAATTTCATAAAGAGTATGCAAGTTACTCTGAAAGATTTTAAGTATTAACACTTGGTTGTTCTAAAAGAAATTCAAATTTGAAAATCTATGTAAAATTTTCTAAGAGAAACAATGATGTCTCAATCTTTTAGCCCTGCTTTTGGCCTTGCTGATTTGTACCACAGAAAAAGCCAAGACCCACTGCTCCCAGGAAGACAAAGGCAGGCACAGTCTGGCCTACCTCCTGGGGGAGGGAAGGAGACAACTTTGAACAAAACTCAAGATTCAAGCACAGTAATAAAGCACCTAAGAACTCACCTCCAGGAATGTCCCAGGCGCCACTTTCTCCAGGGGACAAAGGTCTCACTTGAGGGCGATTCGACCGGAAGTTGGGTAACACCACTTTGTCCAGGTCAATGGAGAGTAGCTTTTGATGTTTCCAAAGATTACTTCAGGAAAATGGATTTAAACAAAATTAAGCAATTGTACTAGCCTAGGAAGTTAGCCAGTACCTTAGAAAGAGAGATCTAAAGAGAAATGTGCAATGATGTTTCCATCTACATACACCTAAATGCCACTGTACGGCCACTGTGGTGTCCACTGCTGAGTCTCCAGAGAGAAAGGTCAAAATCAAGTCCCTGCTCATGAGATTTCAATATTCCAAGGAGGGATACGTTCTGTTGGGTTTATAATATTGCCAACAGGAGCTTGTTTTGGGGTAAAGTTGGAAACACTGCCAGGCCACGCAGGAGGGTGCTCCTGGTGGGCTCTGGCAGGAGGCCGTGGACAGGAGAGCAGCAGCCTGGTGCGGAGACGTGGGCCTGGGCCACAGGGTGGCACGGGGGCGCCGAGCAACAGCTGGAGTTTGCTTTCTGATTAACGTGATGCACGACGCAGTGAAGGCGACTCCATGACCACCATACACGAGAAGTGGGCACGATGGTGCCGGGAACCAGACACTGCCTTTGTCCTCAAGGAAATCAGTGTGTAGAGGGAGAATGTGACACACACACAGGCAACCGACTGGGGCAGAGAGTCTGAGTAGCACAATCTGGGAATGGACATCTGCCTTGCCCGCAGGGCGGGCTGCCGCCCCATGAACGTGCTCTGTAAAGGCACGGCGGCACTCGTGGCAGCACGGCACCACCGTCAACGCTGGAGCTGAAGACCCTGCGCAGGCCGCTGTGACTCAGAACGAGGAGCACAGTGGCTGACACACGGCAACAGCAGCAGAGAGTCTCGGAGGACGCCTCGGTTAGAGTGAAGTGTGTGAATGGAAAATCTGAACACCACTCTTCAGTCAGGGAAAGTAAAATACAGTATGTTTGCAAATTATGAACTTCCTACTTTTCTGCTGTTTATTCATTTGGAAACCGTCAGCCTTTTATTTTGAGCGAGTGAAAACAAAGACATCCAGTCCCATCAGTAATCAGACTGAAGGTCCACGAGAAACTGGTGGGTGACAAGGTACTGGCCTTTTGACTGAATCCAAATTTTACAGAACAAATCCTTTTAATAGAGGGATTTATTTATTCTGTGAAGTTTGGATTCGGTCAAGGGGCCGCCCTTGGGGATATGGAGGGCCACATGTGGCCTTGAGGCTGCAGGTTCCCCACCCCTGGGTCCATGAAGAGGCTTCCTAGGCAGGAAAGAAAGAAGCTGCCACTGGTACTCCCAGCTAGGCGGCTGCCTGAATGCCAATAGGTATTCATTATAACCTGCTCTATTTTATACGATTTAACTTTACATTCAGGCTTAATCCGTCTGAAAATTAAACCGACAGTGTTAAGTTATGGAATCCGTGACATTTAGGACTGTGACTTTGCAGCTGAACACACACGGGCCGTGCGTTCGTTCCTGCAGTGCCATCCTGCTCTGGAACGTAATTATCTGCTGATGGCCCTTCCCAGTGAGCAGCTGTGCCAAGTCCACTTGCACGGCCACCTGGGACTCTCCCAGCGTGCTGATGGAGGGCGGGGGCCGCCGGGAGCAGGGCTCCCCAGGGCCTGATGTTCCCGCAGCTGCGATACGCGGAGACCCAGTGCCCAGCAAAGAAACCAGGAAGATGCCTGCTCACTTCACATCCACAGAAACCTGCCCTCACACGCGGCTGACAGACGTCCGTAGCTGTCTACTCGTCTCCGATCTCAGAGGGATTCAGAATATGTCTCGAATTAGGTCTCTGAGGACTGAGAAGAATTTTCAGCATGATGTGAGATGTGAGATAAATGTGAAACCCAGCAGAGGATTAAGGAGAAGGAATGATTTCAAGTGCTTGTGAAAACCAAATTCTAGGAGCTGTACATTATCGGCTTCCTTGATGGGCCAGGTCAGTATTTGATGGATTGTTTGACGTGGACAGCTAGATACCAGAGGACATTTTATCTGTGTCTCAGAGTTCTGAACAACACTGTGGAGAATAACTGGGTTTCTGCAACTTTAGCTAACACTGACTGTCCACTGAGTACGAATTGCTAACCATGGCTGGAATATAAAATCTGGTTTGAATGCTAGGATAATAGGAGATTATAAATAAATAGGATGCAAAAATGGAAACTTATCAGAAATTTTTAAATGATGGGATATTAACCGGAATGGAAAAGTACTCGGTAATTAAAGGTTCAGGAAGAAAATTGCTGATGAGAAGACAACGTGATGATTCTACAATTTTGCTAGTTTCTAAGCACAGTCTACATGAAGACATATGTGAAGCTCTGACTCCGCGGGGGAAGGGAGGGAAAGGCAACACACATAACCTAAACATTTGTACCCCCATAATGTGCTGAAATAAAAAAAATAAATAGATGAAGACATATGGCCACTAAGTATTGTATTTAGCACTTTCTGCTTTTGACAAATGGTAGAAGCAGAAGGAGAGCTCCAGCGCCCTCCCGCGGGCATCTCCCCTCATTCCAGCGCAGATGGTGGTGCTGTCCTGGCCCCACACCCCTGGGCCACACCAGCACTTCTCCATGGCTCATCCAAGCACAGTGCAGTGGTCACCTCGAGGTCGGGTAGGAAAGCAGGCAGCAGGAGACCACCCTGGAGGGGAGCCTACTGCCCGAGGGGAGGCAGGCGGGGAGGGGCAGATGTCAGGGCCGAGGGGCCTGGAGGGAAGGGCTCCTGTCTGGCCACGAGGACAGCTCTGATAGATGTCTCTGGCGTCGCCCCCTTCTCAAGAAAGGCCCCCTTTCTCTTTGTATTGTCCTGCTCAGGCCAGGGGCGCTCAGAGAGAAAGAGAGAGAGGGTGGGATCTGGAGAAAACAGGGACCAGCCACACTGCACTGGCTCACCCCGGCTGCAGAGAGAAGCACCAGGGGTAACTCCAGCGTTAGCTGCGGAGAGAGGCTGAGGCAGCGAGATAAAGCAGCAGACTGAGCAATGCTTTCGGAGTGGCACCAAAGAAGTGCAATGACACACAGAGGCCACGGCCTGCCATCAGAGGGTGTTGTCTCCCACAGTCGTAAGCAGCACAGGGAGTTAACAGCACAGACGCACACTCTTCCTGGCCAGGCTGCAACAGCAGAACCCATACCTACATAGCAGAGTCTCAGCCCCAGGTATGAGAGAAGAAAGGACTTATCCGTATTTTATAATCAATTTCTCACACAGGGAACGCAACTGCACAGGGTAACACTCGATGCCCCACCCAAAGGAGTCAGAGCTTCAGTCCAAATGACATTACTCTGCTGGATAACAACTTTTTAAATAAGAATTAACCAAATGTAACAAAATCCGAATTATCTATCCAAAGCACTTTTTAATGCAGGATACCACCAAGAGCACATTTCTAAAGGTCACTATGGGGGCTCACTAATGTCAATAACCATCACGAATGACAAGTTAGAAGATCTGATTATTTGATAATGATGTCAGTAAAATTCCATTCTCCCCTATAAAAACAGGAATGACTCATAAGCCCTGCAGAAAAAGTAGAAAGGCGCAGGCAGGCACTAACCTGGGTGCCGTCTCGTTTAAAGGCTGAGGCTTAGCCCAAGACAAATGTGGACAGGCTGGCAGAGGCCGAGGTTTTGGATCTCCCAGATGGGCCTCAAGAACCTTCGAGTACCGATGAAGATGGTTTCCTGTGGTTGGCAGCAACATCAACAAAAAAGGAAATCATCTCTATTATTAAAATGGAAAGAAAAGAAATACACCTCTATGAGTCTGTCTGCCTGCCTTCCGGCCAACAGGCCCACTGTGCTCTGTTCACCTGTCTCCATGTGCTCAGGAACCGCACCGGCTCGGTTCCTCCCAGACAATGCGTGACGTTGTTGCTGAAGGTGGGCGAACAAATCAGAACTGTTCCCTCTCAGATGGCCACACCGTGTGCGCGGCACTGGCTGGTCAACCTGTGCTCACCGCTGGTTACATGCACCAGGCCATGCTGGAGGAATCTGACCTATAGATAGGCTGCATGGAAAAATCTCTCTCTCCTGAAATATTCAATCTGCATTTTCAAAATTCCTTAGATCTGTGCCATCCAAAACTGTACCCATCAGCCACATGTGGCTACCAAGCAACTGAAATGAGGTGTCACATATTTAAGTAATATTTTTCATGTACTGGGCTAAAGTGTCTTATTAAAATAAATTTCACCCATGCTTCTTTTTACTTTTTTATGTAGCTCCTGGAAATTTTTAAATGACATCTGTGGCTCACATGAGTCTTTCACGGACAGTTCTGCGAGGATTGGAACATCAGGCACTTTCCACTGGCCCTACTATGTGCAGAGCAGTCGGGGCCCCACAGAACCAGCAGCACAGCCTCAGAATCGGGTTTCAGGCTCCACTGCGTGCCCGCCCGGGTGATCTCAGGCACCTACTTAAATTCTTTGAGCTCCTGTTTCTTCATCTATAAACTGCAAATAATACTCTCCACGTTCACAGGATCACTGAGAGGAGTTAGTGAGGTAATCCATGTAAAACACTACCAGCCTGGTGCCTGGTACCCAGTGAGTGCTCAAAAATGTTGGCAATTCTTCCTTAAGACCCCAGGAGGCAGTGTCCTCATCTGGGAGGGTGGAACAGTAAACATGGACTGGGAAGGGCACGAGCAGTGGGAGTGAGCTGGGAACGCACCTACACACAGGGCTTTCAATACATGTCCCTCCTGGGACAGGAGAATGGCCCCCTGAAGGTAAGGTCCCCTGCGTGTGGGTCCCCCTGCAGCCATCAAGAAAAACCCTCAGTGGCTCATGACACCTGGCTCCGTGTACAGGCCAGCACAGCCGCTTTCTGCAGCAGCACTGTGTCAAGCTGGATCCAGCTCCCCTCCCCGGGGCACTGCGCGGTTCACTCACCTTCCATCCTCTCTGGAGTGATGGAGCCCACTCCGCTGGGAGGGCGCTGCCGGTCCCCAGAATGACTGAGGCTGGGAGGTGTCACCCCATAGGATGTGTACTGAAGCAGGGCGTCCAGGAGCCAAAAGCAGTCTGCAGAGTCAACAAGCATGCTGGTTAGGAATTTGATTCTTTTAAAAGGTATCTCTACAGGAAAATAAAAAATAAAGTTAGCTCCCAAAAACAGAGGGAAAAATGGGAGCTCAGAAGTCAGCAGTTCAGGTCAAAGTAAACCTGACACATTCCTGATTCCTGTTCTCAGGAGATTCGCGTTCTCCACAGGCAGCCCCAGACCACCCAGCCCAGCACGCACAGGCTCGACATGACCGTGGGGTTCGCTCCCAGCCAGGTCAGCACCACTGTCCATGGGCTGGACCAAACTGCCCGAGTACCACACTCAGCTCTGGGCCCCTCACGGACAAAAACAGAACACAGCTCACTTGGAGACGGCAAGACCATGTGACACCCACTGAGAAAGGAATGGCCTTGAGAGCAGGGCTCGGTGGCAAGAGAGAGAGGACAGCAGGGGACCACGGCTCCTGCAACGCTCCAGGGGCTCTCCTGGGGAGGAGTGGGGCGCACACGGACGGCACACCTCCAAGGAGGCGAGGGTGAGGGCGATGGCAACACAGATGGGGAGTCTGTTAACTTGAGCTGGGCTTTTTGTCGGGGGTCCCCGACCACTGACGTGTGAAAGCAGAGAATGGCCACTTTATTTTCAGGGACTTCTTAGAGTCTATGGCTCCCAGACACGACGGAGCCTTTTCCATCAGGAGGCTGAACACGCTGTCCCGTACATAAACTTGGAATTTTTTTTTTTTTTTTTTTTTTTTTGCTGGTGCCTTTTGAGCACAGGGTAGAAGCTGGAATTTCTGTTGCCATCTTGTTTCTCCCCGCGTCTGCCCACTTCAAGTCCCATTAACATCAACTTGGACTAGACGATTCGTGAGAAAAAACATGCCTTTAAGTCCTTTCTGTCATTAAAGAGCACTCTGGTCAAGTGCTTAAAGCCCCTGAAAGATCCTAAAAGCTACCATTTGAAATTTAAGGACCACGGGACAGTCTCTTAGGTATTTAAAATTTTAATAAAGACTCTTATCAGGAGATCTCAGGTCTTAAAATAAAATCTCTGTGGAAATAAAACATTAATAGTCTTTCAATTGTGATTTTAACCCTCACTTTTGATGTTTAAAAGACCAATTCCAGTCTAAGGATCTACCTAAACGCTGGGAGCCTGGCCGTCTCCAGGTGAGAGTCAGGGTGCAAACGCAACTCTCAGCGCTGCTCTCGCACCCCCTCCTCTGCAGTTAAGCCGCTCACTGTTTGCCAACATCAGGGTGTAACTTGCCCACCCCCCCACTACCCAGTTCTCCAGCGGTCACAGTGAGTTACAAGACTAGGTTTCAATCCTGGTTTTGTCATCATTTTACCAGGCAAAAACATGTAACACTTTCACCATGCCAGTTCCTCCTTTACAAAATGAGAAACATGAAGTCTGTTCCAAGCTCAAACACCCAAATCTGGAGGATGCATCAAGAGAGACTGAAAAACAGGAGAGGTGGAAGAGGACTAGTCTGTCCCTTCTTTGCCTCCCCTTCATGCCCGAAGATGATAACAAACACTCCTCACTGGCAAAGGCTGACAACAGCCCAAACTCCCAAGACTGGGAAGGCCAAGAGCAGCCGCCCAGGCAGCACGGCTGAGGAAAGAGTGGGTCAGAGCAGAGAAAGGCGCCCCCGCGTGGCAGTGCCCACTAAGTACAGACAACCCAGAGGGCTGCCTGGAAGGGCAGAAACCAGGTAAGCCGGGTAAGAAGCCAGGGTGATCCTGGCCTCCACTGGTTCTGGCAGAAAAAAGCATCATGGCCCGTGAAAGCAGTTTTGTTTTGCTTATTAATCATGTCTAGACTTAGATACCTATCAAAATAGTGTAAGCAATCAAAGCAACTGGAACTCCCCCAGCTGACCACGGCTCACGTGAGCAGGTCTGTTTATTGCCAAGCCATGTTATCAGCGCCTTTCCAGGGACTAACGGAAGAAAGGATTTGTGCGCCCAAATCACTAAGCTCATCTGCTTTTTTCCTACCCTTCTGTCGGTGACTGTCATCCAAGCAATTGGAATCTCCGTACAGTACAATCCGGCCTCCACCGTCGGCTGGAATCTGATAAAGTCCCAAAATGGGGACATTTTCAACAACTGCCGTTTCCTGCTTTAAAACTTCCAATCCTGAAACAACAAAAAATAGCAATGAGAGTTTCTGTTGAGCAATGAGTGATTTTCCAAGTTGCCATTTGAGATTTAATCTATGTGACCAATTAAAAAATTAGCAAAATCTAACATACAACCAAAACTGTAAACTTTTAGGATAGGAAAGCAATGTCTTATGTTCCATTAATTTGGGCTCTAGCAAAATTTACTTATATGTGTACTTCTATATCCATCCTCGTTCATTTTCACTTGAAATCATGGTACATAACGTTTACAACCAAAAGGTGTCCCTTCTCCCCTTTTATCCTGAAAAAAACCAAATTTCTGTTGCTTCTTATTATGCTGAAAGGCCTGTCTTCAGATTGGCCATACAAGGGGCAGCCAGCCAGCAGCTCTTGCGAAACACACAGTGATCTCTACAAATGCAGCCATATATACTGATACCCAGGGTTTGGTGTTTTATTATTAAATGCTAAGACAAATGTAACTAATTTTTAAAAGTATGTCCACATAGTGTTTTTAATTTAGATTTAAGATGTTACATTAATTTCACGGACAGACATGCTCCAACAGCAGAGCCTTAATTTAAAATGTTTAACGAGTCAAGAAGTAAAAAATGTATAAATGCCACAGGCAGCATCACTGGTGGTACCATCAGATAGTCTAAGAGTCTCTGCCCTAAAGTAAATGCTTTCCTTAGCACTAAACACAACACACATCTTCATCGGAATTCAGTATTGTCTGTGTGGAAAACACCTAAAATGTCTCCAGCTATATAAATGCAACATTCCCTGCTCTCTGTGCAGAAACCCAGCAGGAGGTGAGCAGAAGAAAAAACACGATTTTCTTTGGAGGGAGGGAAAGACCAAGCGGTCAGACAGATGAAACGGGAACACATGCTGCCTGCCATTTGGCTGAGTTTTGTTTCTGACAACAGGCTCTTTTCTGATCCAGCATAACCCAAATTCCTATTTTGTACTCAAAAGATTATTTAATTTAAAGTCTTTATGGGCATAAAAAGGCCTTTAAAAAGGATTTCAAGGTAATTAATGTTTATTTTTAGACTGCCAGAACCCCAAAATGAAGTATACATCCTTAAATCTACTTGTAATCCCCCACCCCCACCCCAAAACAATTATATACCAGAGAGCAACAAGCCAATGAGGAGAATGCTGCTCTCACCCTGTTTATACCTAGTCACAGAAGTGATACGTGAGAAACTGCCCTTGGAAAGAATCAGTAACCCATCGTAAACTGTGCCAAGTGATTGTAAAAACATAATCATTATGTGCTTAAGTTTAAAATATAACCCTATGAAATATAACTATTCATTTACTGATCTTGCTTTGATAAAAGGAAAAAACCTCTTCCAGGTAATAAAACAGATGCTATCTTGCAGTTGCAAACACATAAGTTGAAAAATCCTACCTTTTCCTCATTTTCAACTAATAAAACTATCCTTAACTTCCAAGTAAAAAAAATAGCAACCATTACTACGGATAGGCCCTATCATTCTGAAATACATAATATTAACTTACATGAGGAAAAGGATCCACCTATGGTCTGGGGCATATAACAGTATCAAAGCTCTCAGATGGGGTGAGAGTAGATACACATGGTTCAAAGTAACAAGTCTGGAGTGTATGCTTTAAGAGGGTGAAAGTTATGTATATAAATTATATGCAACAAAGCTGAGGAAGGGATTGAGGGAGGGAAGGAGGGAAGAGACCAAAAGGCCCAGAACAGCATCCTTTACCTTGGTCCTTAAAAGTCTGTGTTATCACTATGCCATCTTCTGGAAATTTAGCGATACTGCACCCTGATGCATAATACACTAGGAAAAGAGGTGTTCCAAGTTATAGGCACGTAAAAACACTGTAATCAACAGTACTCATTCAACCAAAATGCATTTTTTAGACTTTATGTATGGTTTTTTTTGAGATAGAGTCTCACTCTGCTGCCCGGGCTAGAGTGCCATGGCGTCAGCCTAGCTCACAGCAACCTCAAACTCCTGGGCTCAAGCGATCCTTCTGCCTCAGCCTCCCGAGTAGCTGGGACTACAGGCATGCGCCACCATGTCCAGCTAATTTTTTCTATGTATTTTTATTTGTCCAGTTAATTTCTTTGCATTTTTTAGTAGAAGCGGGGTCTCGCTCTTGCTCAGGCTGGTCTTGAACTCCAGACCTTGAGCTATCCTCCCACCTCAGCCTCCCAGAGTGCCAGGATTACAGGCATGAGCCACCATGCCCAGCCTATGTATTTTTTTAAAAATTACTTTTAATCTTAAGAAAGGAGCTACTATTGCCTTGTCACACTTAAACTATGAGTAATCACCTAAAATTCAAGTAAAAATTATTAACATAAAGTTTCTGAATAGATTTTATAAGTCAGAGCAGTCAAAGACTCAAAACAATCTAAGTAGGAACTTGAAGAATTATTAACAATTCTCAGGATGATGTTCTAGAAACTAGCTACCAAAAACATACCTGTGAAGAAACTCTTAAATCAGAAATGCAAAGTTATTTCATAAACAGAATTTTATAATCAGGAACCTATGAAATATTTTCTATTTGAAACTACATATAGTACATAAAGATTCATAAGTAGCACTAAAATTAGGAATGCCTATGTATTTTCATTTAAAAAATCTGGACAAAACTAGAGCTTTACAGATGTCCTTTTTGAAAATATTGACTAGTTCCTTCCACAGATTTGAGCTTATTGAGGAATCACATCATTTCCTCTCTCTAACGCTTAGACTGCAGAGGTGCGTGGCTTCCGCTCTCACACCTCTGGGAACGCTGCGCCCTATTAAAACACAAACATGGAACCTACTGTCGTGGTTTGCCAAGGTAAACTCCCCTTCATACAGGCCGTCGCTGAACCCCATATTCCACACAGACAGCAGCTCATTCAGAGCCGGGATATTGGATCCTCCAGTATCTGGCATCCACCACTGCCTGTAAAAGTGATGAGAGGCACAGAGAACAAAAGGATTACGACACTCCATGCAGATTAGTCTTTTCATGACAAAATTAAATTTCTACAGTCACAATCCAATCCATCCACACTAAGGTTTCAACTAAAACTAACTGTGTGGGTTTGAGTAATACTGCAAATTTCAGCCAATGTGCATAATAAATTAAGGATAAACTTATTTTATGAAATGAAAATCAGCACCGAAATGCATCACACGTTATCTGCTTAGCCAAGACCTAGCAAGACTCAGCGAAGGAAAAGAGATGAGAAGGAAGCTTATAAAAGTCCAAGTCAGGCCGGGCGCGGTGGCTCACGCCTATAATCCTAGCACTCTGGGAGGCCGAGGCGGGTGGATTGCTCAAGGTCAGGAGTTTGAAACCAGCCTGAGCAAGAGCGAGACCCCGTCTCTACTAATAATAGAAAGAAATTAATTGGCCAACTAAATATATATAGAAAAAAAAAATAGCCGGGCATGGTGGCACATGACTGTAGTCCCAGCTACTTGGGAGGCTGAGGCAGAAGGATTGCTTGAGCCCAGGAGTTTGAGGTTGCTGT
>CAUYRT010035663.1:0-18911 GCA_963574885.1 Lepilemur ruficaudatus | reverse complement strand
ATGGAAACAACCCAAGTGCCCGTCAATTCATGAGTGGATTGTTAAAATCTGGTGTATGTTCACAATGGAATATTACTCAATTTTAAGAAATGACAGTGAGTTAGCACCTCTTGTATTATCCTGGATTAAGCTTGAGCCCATGATTTGAAGTGAGGTGACACAAGACCCAAAGAATGGGCCCCACTTGTGCTCGCCATCAAACTGGTATTGACTGATGAACACTATGGTGCTCAAATGGTGGGAGCGATCACTAGGGAACTGGGGGATGGGGTAAACCCACATCTGAGCGACGTGGGGGGGGCACTATGGAGGGGTGGGATATGCTTGAAAAGTAGTTGGGGAATGGAATTAGAGGTCTCAATAGGGGAAAGGAATTCCTCAAAAACTGATTCATGTGATTAACTGTACACCTCGGTAAATTCACTGAAAATCATTTAATTGTACACTTAAAATGGAATGTTGGTTGTATGTAGATACAGTTGGAGCACTATGTATGTACTCTATGGACCTCTTTGACAGAGTAGGTTTTTGAATGTAACAAGATAAGTCAACTTGAGTGGTAATATATTTTGGGAGATCAGCTCACTATAAATTGTGACTGTAAACATTGTACTGTAAATGCTTTGTAGTTTCCCCCCCCCAAAGAAAAATCCAGTGGATCTTGAAATAAAAGGGAAGCCAGGTGTCCAATATTAAGATAATGCCAGTAAGACTTTTGTTTTGGTTTTATTTTCCTTTGCAAAATGAAATAGTTGGCCCTGTGCTTTTCAAGTAGTTTAGGAAGAGTTTTTCTTTCATTTCTTAAATTGAAGTTAGGGCACTGAAATCTTTAATAAGGAAATTAGTTGAAATCAGAAAATTTTACCTTTTTTAAAAAAGCGAAACCTCTGATGGGTGTTGGGGGTTATTTGCTTCTTGGTGGTCTAAGTAGCATATTGTGCTTCTGTGGTCCCTTCTGGATAACTGAGACACAAACAAGGGGCTGGAGAAGCCTGTGGAGATTTAGGGTATAGTCTTCTGAAAAAGAATGTACCAATTATCAAGTGGGATTGGAAGGACAATAAGTGTGGGCCACAGCATTAGTGACTCTAACTGATTCAAGGTCTGTTTCACTGATCACCAGCAATGCAGAGTAAGGAAGTTTACAAAGAAGGAGATGGGTCTCTTCATGAGTGGTGATCCCTGTAAGTTTGGCCTTTTTCTTAAATGAGAAGGCTTTTTAGAAGGTCACTATAAGAAACACAAACACTAGAAACCAGAAGACACAAACCAGAAAACCTCAGGAGAATCAAGGAGGCCAGCCAGTGGGAAGTAAGACTTCTAGAAGTAGATCCTTATCTGAGTTGAGACTGGGTTCCAGCATAAGGGAATGGAAACCAACTAGATTGTTGTGAGGGCACAGTGTTACATGGTAATTGATTTTAAAGTTATTTGTGAATGGAGCAAAAGAGTTTTTGATAGGAAGTGCTCAGCTGACTGAGAGCGTATATTTCCCAAGTTTCCAAGTGGGGCCTGGAGTTCAGAACAATGGGCAAAATTTCCTGAATGAGCCGCCAGACTTTATACCACACATGTACAATATAGGATATGCACACATAATATTTGGTCTTGTCTTCCTTACCCACAATTACATGGTATTTTTGTGATGCCAACCTGTGTAGATAACATTCAATTATATTCCTAATAGATTCAAACACAAGTGCAGGGTAAGAGGGAACCACTTTGCCCAAACATTAAGCAGTTGATAATGGCATCTTCTAAACCAAAATTGATGATAATCCTCAGAGGAGATGTTAATGGATGAACTTGTACAATGTGAGGTAAATCCACCCTAAATATTTTCTGCTTTTTTTTTTTCCTGAGACAGAGTCTCGTTCTGTTGCCCGGGGTAGAGTGAGTGCCGTGGTGTCAGCCTAGCTCACAGCAACCTCAATCTTCTGGGCTCAAGCAATCTTTCTGCCTCAGCCTCCCGAGTAGCTGGGACTACAGGCATGAGCCACCATGCCTGGCTAATCTTTTCTATATATTTTTAGTTGGCCAATTAATTTCTTTCTATTTTTTTTTTTTTAGTAGAGACAGGGTCTCACCTCTTGCTCAGGCTGGTCTTGAACTTCTGACCTTGAGCGATCCATCCGCCTCGGCCTCCTAGAGTGCTAGGATTACAGGCATGAGCCACCATGCCCAGCCTGTTCTGCTTTTTTATATGATAAAACCACAACTAATTTTGAAACAGAAATTGAGTTGTGATCTTGCATTTGGTTTATTAAATTATGAATTTCTGTGGTTTTAAATAACTGCCCATTCCTTGGTGACTTCTGCATCATCAAATTTCCTAAGATGAACCTGAAAATTTTTGTCTACCCCTATAATAATCCAGGCTTGTGCCTTAATTTTCATGTATCCATATAGGGATGATGAACGTTGTTGGAAGCTACCTGAAAGGGAAGGTACCTGGAGTACTAAAGAATAAGATGGGATGCCTGGAGTCTAACAGCATTTTGCTTTAAATAATTTGTTCATTCACTTATTTATGTGATTATAATATCCTAGAAAACACATTTTATAGTATAGGATTGAAAACTATCATTGCTGAGCCCTTCCAAAGTAATTGTAGGAATAAATTATAGCTAATTCATAACTATTAGCTTTTAAAAGGAAAATAACAAGGAGCCAAAATTAAGACCAAATTAATGATAAGTGGTAGTTATAAAAATGATGCCTGGAACACCAATCAGTTTGGAGTAACCCAGAGACCTGTAAAACTTGAACAGTACTGAGGGTGGTCCTGCTCAGCCACTGGAGTTTTCCTCAACACGTCGTTGGGCCTGGACAAAGGGCAAAGGGCAAAGGGACATGTGAAGAACTGGAGGTTGGATTCCACAACTTAAGACCAGTCACCAAAAGAATGTCTATCAGCTAAAGAGGAGCACAGGCAGACTGAGCCGGTTCTTCACCCTGCCCGATTACCTCTATGTTGCTAAATCTAATGAATATTTTTCAATCCTTATCTTACTTGACATCTGTCCCAGGAGCTACTGTTGTCCACTCCCTCCTTGAAGCACTCTCTTTCCTAGTTTCATTTATGGCTGGTTCTTCCAAGTCTCTTCAGTTTATATTCCTTTACCTGAATTAACTGTCAGAGATTATCAGAGTTCTGCCTTTGGTCCTCTTTTGTTCTCACTTTCTACTCTCCCTAAATGAATTTATTCCCTCCCTAGCTTCAATTATCACCTTTGTGCTGAAATGACAGCATCCAAGTTTTTATCTCCAGGCTGTGCCCTTCCCCTGAGCTCCAGATCTGTATATGGAACAGTCTACTTCCATGTCTCAAAGGCACCTCAGTTCAACATATCTCAAAATGAACCCTCCATCCTCTCATCCCACTCCAAACCGGCCCTTACTCCTGTGTTTTCCATCTCAGTGAATGGCTCCATCATCCACCCAGTGTGCAAGCCTGAAAGAAAGGAGTAAACCCTGACACTTCCCTTTCCCTCACACTCCACATCCAATTCATCACCAAGTCTATTTAGTTATAACTCTGACATTTGTTTCAAATCAACCCACTTCTCTCATTCCCTTTTACCAGCCCCCTAGTCCAAGCTATCATCATCTCTCACTGGGTAATGACATCTAAACCAGTCTCTGCACTCCCCCTCTGATCTGCCTTTTCCATAATTCATTTTTCATATAGCAGCCAGATATTTCAAAGCAAGTCTGATCAGGTCACTCTTTGACTTAAAATCCATCAACAGCTCCTCATATCCCCTAAAAGAAAGTCTAAAGTCCTTATCGTGGACACAAGGCCTTGTGTGATCTGAGCCCACTAACTTCATCACCTCATTTTGTACCATTCTTCCTTTTGCTGATTACTCCTAGACACACTGGCCATCTCTAACTCCTGAAAATTGCCACATGCTTTCCTTTCTTCAGGTCTTCCCTCATGTTTCCTCTGTCTCTAATGGTTTCTCTCACCCACTACCCTGCCTCTTGCTGCCTTTGCCTAGATAGCTCTGCATTCTTCAGACACAGGCCAAGCATTACCTTCTTGGGGAAACCTCTCCAATACTCCAGGCTTGGTCAGGTTCTGCTCTCTTAGCAACCCATTCCTTTTCTTTCCATCACTTAGATGTCAAGCAAGTGATACAAGAAGTATATGTAATTACAATTATACAGTTCCCTTCTCTAGACTCTAAGTATCATACAGCCAGGGACAGTGTCTGCTTTTGCTTTACCATCATATTTTTGATACCTAGCATAGGACTTGGCACAAAATATGGGCTCAGTTCATACTGGTTAAATAAGTAAATGAATAGCTTTAATCATCTTGTGTTGTTTTTCTTGCTTAATCAAGTGTCATTTTGGATCCCTGAGGGCAGACACTATGTCAATTTTGCTCATTACTACAGTCTCAGTTCCCAGCTTAGTGACTGGTGAAGGAGTGAGGGAGTTGGGTTCAGGGTAGGCATCAGCCTCACCTCAGGGACAACAAGAAAGAAAGCTGTAGAAGCCTGTTACTGAGTACCAAGCCTGCAAGAGGCATAGTCCATATTCTCAGCAAGAGAAGCTATAGCTGGTAAGGCAGGCCTGTCCATAAGGCACTTCCTGGAGCTAATCTCTCTCAGGCTCAGCTGTCTCTGAGTGGCTCCCAGAGCAGAAACCCTGAGTCAGGCCCTCCATTCTCCAGGGGCCCACAGAATAGACACCTCTCCAGTGTGGGCATTAGTAGTAAGGGCCTAACTGCTGCAGGTGATGGGAGTGAGTAACAGCAGGCATCTAGGCAAGCTTTGAAGGATGTCTTTTAGGGGCAGCAGAGGAGGGGGACAGCAGAGAAGGCAATTATGACAGGGGGTCAAGTTCTCTAGAATTTGGGACAGGTAAGTAGAAGCTTCTATGTATTGAATGCTTACCAAATGCCAAGCACTGTGGTAAGAGTTTTAAAGACATTATCTGTCTCATTTAATTCTTGAAAAGCTATGTGAAGTAGGTGCTTCATTATAGGTGAGAAAACTGTGGCGTAAAGGAATTAGCTAATTTTATCAGGGCCATGCAACTAGGAAGGTGGCAGAGTCATCTTGAACTCTTGTGTTGAGATTTGCTCTCTGGACCTTAAAGAAAATGGAATAGACTTACAACTATGTGATTACACCCTGTGGCCTTGGTAGCCCCATGTGTAAATTGAGGAGGTGGGGCAAGACTGCCATTAAGAGCCTTTCTTAGTCTTTCCAGCTGGCAGTGACAGCTTGTTTTCCTGGAAGAAGTGGCTGAGGATGTTGTCTCCCTGGTCTCATTGTTCTGTGCTGTCAGCCTGGATCTAGGATACCTGCCTCAGTGCCTTCCATGAAACCTCTGCTTTACTTCCTCTGTAATGAGAAGGGCTGTTATATTAGCTGCCACAGCCTCCTCACCCTCAGGGCTCTAGTACAAGCTGATTTAAACTCCCATCTTCTCTTTTCAGGGCACCTTTCCTGCCCCCTACTCTGGTCTCCCAATCAGGGTTGTAAGGGGGGTAGTTGAGGCACAGGGGTGATAGTTCTCTGACAGTTGGATACCTAGCTTCATGTTTCACGGTCTCATGATACAAGTCACTACCCCACACTGGGCATGTCCTCTGTGCCAGGTTCTGTGCTATATGCTTTACTTGTGCTTCCTCATCTGATCCTTGCCACAACCTTGGCAGATATAATCACTCCTATTTTACATACAAACAAACCAAAGCCCAGGGGAACGAAGTCAAAGGGCTCACATCTAGAAAGTGACCATGACCATAATGGAATCCCAAAGCCAATCCTACACTCCTTTCCTGTCTCTTAATCTCTATGTGAGTTTTGGCAAGTGACCTAGCCTCTCTAAGGTTCATCTAAGAAAGGAGGGTGACAAAAGTGCCCACCTCATAGGGTTGTTATGAGGTTTACAAAATATAGTGTGTATACCTAACACATATAAATGCTCCATACGTTGTCATAGTAATTGTTGTGATTGCTATTGTTATTACATCATCACCACTCTAAGCTGCCCCACTGAGCTCTTCTAGCCATCTCTCTTTCCTGCAATCCTTATCCAGGGTATAAGAGCAAAGTCTCTTTATGGCAAGCGAATATGGTGATGTTTTGTCTCCCAATAGTCAACTGCCCCCTTTCTATGCCCTCTTCCCCAGGAGAGCCGGCTCCAGCTTCTGAGTCATGGCTCTGCCCAGGTGATGATAATAATGAGGTGATCTACATAATAGGCAGCTGAGCTGTTCATGCCTAATAAAAAAGTGAAATTCCTGAGGCTAGTCAGTCAGTGCCTTTATATAAAACTGAAATCAAATGAAAAAGGGATCTTCATGATTGTTTAAATTATTGCCTCCTGCACCTGCAGAAGGGAATATGTAGCACTCATATGTTGAAATCTAATATTCGGGCTCCTAATCTCTTAGAACTGATTACTTTAATGAATTTTAAAGGTAGAGCTTTAATTAAAACAGGTCTCTGTGGACAGAAAGCATGCTGTTTTGTGAGCTCTGTAAATATTGCCTTTTAAACTAATAAGTTCAGTTACCAGAAATACTGCGTATAAGCAGTTGCCTTTTCCCCCCTTTCTTCCTGTGCTGTGGAAACATACCTAGATATTGAAGAGAGAGGCAGGCTGCATTTCAAAGCCTGACATTTGGCTTTCAAAATAATAGCAACTTAAATTTGCAGGACGTCTTTCTCTTCAGGAGCACAAAGAACTTTCCAGGCATGATCTCATCCTGTCTTCAGCCATCTCCCTATGAAGCTGGACTTAGGAAGACAGCATTCACTATGGCAGCATTGACAGGCCTTTGTGAGTTGCCTCAAGCCTTCCATTGCATCCCCACGCCACCCTCTACATGACTGAGAAGTTAGTTCAGCCACAGGGATGCCACAGTTTCTTTCCCCTTTCTCCTTACCCAGCCAGCACCACTTTCATCTCTTCAGTACTGTGTATGGTAAGAGCTGACGTGTATGTGCCAGTCATTGGGCTAAGCGTTGACATATATCGTTTCATTTAATCTTCAAGACAGACATGGGAGGTAGGTACTAATATTATCTTCAAGGTTCTTCCACTTCACTCAGAATAGCAGCCAAAGCCATTGTAGTGGCCCACAAGTCCCTGTTAGCTCTCTGAACTCATTGCCTACTCTTTCCCCCTTTACTTGGTTGGGTATCTGAGAAATGGGGGCAGGCTAGAGCAGCAGGTCCCACATTTTGAAATTAGCCTGCAAATATATTTTAAAAGATACCCTCTATTGGGCATGTACTCTATGCTAAGTTTCATGCCAATCACTTTTACACAAATTATTTATTCTTCCCACTCTGTGAGAAAGGTATCACTATTATACCCATCTTAGTGATGAGAAAATCAAGGCTTGGAGAGGCTGAGTTATTTACCCAAGGCTACAAGCCTGGTAAATGGCAGGTCCAGGACTTAAAATCAACCTGTCTACCTCCAGAGTCTGCTTTCTTTCCATTAAACCCACTATCTCCCAAAGCCTAGACATATGTCTGCAGACACACGGGGAATGCTGCAACCTCTCCCACTGCACCTGTTCCAGTGGTCTCATTTTTTTTAACTTCCCCTGAGTAGCAGCATGATTTCATAGACTGAGAAGTGGTGTATCATCTGTCATTCAACTCTAATTATGTGACTCAGCCAGTTGAGTGCTTTACTGTCAGAGAGCAGCTCCTTTCTGTCAGTAGAAAGTTTTGTCTTCATTCAAATAACCTCTAATTTGTGACCTGAATATTTCCTTTTGGGTTATTTAGAGGAGGTATTAGTCATGCTGTGGTCAGTTTCAGAATCCCCACTCATTCTCTTTTAGTCTTTAGTTATCTTCAGATTTGTTGCAGTAACTTGGTGATTTGCAGTCCTGATTGAAAATCAAAGCATGGAGGCTCTTAGCTTTGGAGGATGTGGCAGAGACCCCTAGCACTCACCAACATTCATTCCTAATTTTCTTAGGCACACAACTTGACTGTAGTTCCTGGGCTCCCCTGCAATAAGGTGTGACCATGTGATTAAGCCATGTGAAATATGAGAGGAATGATGTACACTGTGTCTAGACCTAGCCCTTAATGACCCTGCTTGATCCTCACTCCCTTTTCCTATATATTAGATTCATACAGAGAAATCTCAGGACTTAGAGGAGCCTAGATCCTGGATGACAATGTGGGAGCTGCCCAACCAGCAATACTTGCATTGGATTGTGACATGAGTTAGAAATAACTTTTTTCTGTTAAGCCATTGACATTTGGGATACAGAGGCTAGCTTTTTTTTACCCTAATATAGAGGAAAAAATACTACTGGAATATCTATAATGCAGATGGGAAAGAAGGAAGTGGAACAAGCCAAGAAAAACTGAAATACTGATAAGGAGGAAATGATATATGATGGGGTGAATAACTTCCTTTCTCCACTTCCTTATATCATTTTATTCCTCTCTTCTCCCTCCTGAAAAGAAATCAACAGAAATTTGACTGAGTGAATTCCCCATGTAGAGTTGATTAAGGCAGTAAACACCAATGGCTTAACAATTTCTATGTACGTGCTATGTATGTGCTAACTCATGGATCAGCCCCTGTATCTCTCTACTACTGACCTGAGGGAGGTCTTCCTTCCTCGCCACCAGTCCTCCTGGGTCTATCTGGAGATGAGCCTGTCCTCCCAACCCTTCAGCAGTGACTCTGACCAAGGAGGGTTAATACAAGCAGAATCAACCCATTGGGGAGAGAGGATTTGCATATTCAGTACCAGAAACATCATTGGAGACAGGACCTTGGGCAGGGGTGCAAAGAATCGCCTATATTTTTAACAGGTGATAACAGCCTTACTGTAGTTCTCATCCACCTGTGAAATCATTACTTTTAAATCAGGAGGAGGTTTTGCACAGATTGCAGAAATAAAGGCTTCAGGGAATGGGGTGGACATGGCCTGTTTGACATCCCATAGCTGGTCAATACTAAAGTGAAAACTAGAGTAAGGCTGATTGCCCCAGACCCTTTCAAAGCTAACTTGGGTATTATCATTTTATAAAGATGAGAAATAATTTTAATGCAATAAATATTTTATAGTGCATTGGGCTTAGAGGCGTATCTTCCCCCAAACTCAGGGGAAGTTGTAGAAATATAGCTGAATGAATAATCTCTTTGTGTATATATTTATTTGAAGATACCAGAGTGTTGTAAATGAAATATTTCTTTCTGAAATATTAATTTGGAGATTTGCCTGAAATCATGCAGTTTTTGCCTCTGCTGTGTTATGTAAAAAATGTGTTTCTTAATGAATGACTAATAGCTGTGTATCTGTTTATCATTATTCAGTCATTAAACATTTACAGAGCATTTACTAAGGGCACTGTGCTAGGTGTTGCTTGGGGGAGTGTGTCAAAGGATGGGCAAAAGACAGTGTCTTCCTCTGGAGCACTGGCCCTTAAGCTTTCAGGACCCACCCTGTATTCCTGCACAGGAGCCTTCCAGAAAGCCAGAGCAGCTTTTGTCACAGGGTGACGTTTCTCCTTTCCATAGTTGACACTGCTTAGTCTGTCTGGGATCAGTTTTGCAGATTCATTCCTATAGTCTTCACTGCTACTTAGGCTCTTCTGCTTTAAATGGGCTGTCTTGTTTTTATTAAGAACTAAACCTTTTAATTATGTATTAATAAAAAAAACATAGTCTTTGTAGGAGATATACAAAATATAGACAAACAAAAAAAGAAAAAAATGCATTAATTCCACTGACCATAGGAAACCACTGCTGATATTTAGTGGATGTACTTTCAGTCTTTTTTTTCCAGTCCACATAGAGGTACATATATTTTTAATTTATAAACATGGCATTTTAGTTCACATACTATTTTATGATCTGCCTTTGATCAATTGTGAAAAATTTTCCACACTATAAATACATATTTTTATTTTTGATGATGATCACATTTTACTGTAGAGGAACTATCATTTACTTAAACATACTTAATCACATGTTGTTGAATATTAAATTATTTGTAGGTTTTTACTATAATAATCAGAATTTCTGTATTCCTCATATATATATTAATACACACACACACACACATATATAACATTTTTGTATGCCTATCTTATTACTTCCCGAGAATAAACTCCCAGAAACTGAATTTCTACATCAAGGGCTATGCACTTTTTCAACATTCATAATACCTATCTGTGTCGCATTGGATCCAGCTTCTCTGCAAAATATTGCCTCCAAGATTGTGTCATTTTTGACTGCAGAAGCCTCAGTCCAAGTGTCGCCTCACCAATCAAGACCTCAGGTCACATAGCCAACTAGCTGTTGTCAGGGCTGAGGCTAAAACTTGCATTTCCTGACTCAATGACTTATAAACATTTGGGTTACCACTAAGGGTTAACAAAAGCTGCTGCCAGCCTGCCTACCCCTTTTCATCAACAGTCATCTGTCTGGTGCCTGGGAGGAGGAGGACTTGGTCTGCAAAAGAGCTCTGGCTTATCTTGGCATTTTTACTCATTTCCAAATGGGAACCACATTACTTGAAATACAAATATAATGTAATGATCTTTAAAATATGTAGCTGTCTCCATTCTAACTGTGCATTAAGGTGGGGGTGAATGCCTTTATTTATTTTTATTTTTTTATTTTTTTATTTTTGAGACAGAGTCTCACTCTGTTGCCCAAGCTAGAGTGAGTGCCGTGGCGTCAGCCTAGCTCACAGCAACCTCAAACTCCTGGGCTCAAGCAATCCTTCTGCCTCAGCCTCCCAAATAGCTGGGACTACAGGCACGTGCCACTATGCCCGGCTAATTTTTTTTGTATATATACTTTTAGTTGGCCAATTAATTTCTTTCTATTTATAGTAGAGACAGGGTCTCGCTAAGGTGGGGGTGAATGCCCTTTAGAATGGTTTAACAAATGATATACAGATAAATGTGAAGCTGAGAGGGAAGGGATAAAGAGAGGCAGCTTGATTTACAGACCATGGTTCTAACTCCACTATGCCACTAACTCTGAGTGACCTTGAGAAGGTCTTTTGCCAAGCTGACCCTCAGTGTCTCAGTGTGCACAAAGAGGATGCTGGACATTGATCTCTAGGATTTCTGCCAGTTTTAATGATCTAAGATTACAAATCAACAGGTTGAGATGTACAATCCATCTCCACCTCTTTTTCCAGGCTATGAGGTTTATAAAGAAGGGAATGTTTTAGATAGTCTAACAATACTTTAGGCTAGATCCAGGGCTTGATGAGAAGAAATATGACATTATCTGGTCAACTTTATCAAAAAGTTGAATCAGCTTGCCATGATTTCATACCTTAAAGCCTTCTGAAAAGAACTAACTTAATGTATCTTACAGAATTTAAGATGCCACTTATGTAATATGCTCTCTTATGTTATATACCACTGAGAAATTTTTTATACTGACAATTCAGCTGTGACACAATGCTATCTTACACTGCAATTATAGCATGCATTGCAATTTCAGTGATGTTAAAATTGAAAAAAGTACATCTTGGAGTCAATGAAATAGAGTATTAATATATTTCATCATGTAAAGTTAAAGTTGACTCAGTAAGAAAAATGATCTTGAGATTACCTACCCTTCATACCTCCAGACCCCTCTATGCTGTATGGAGGAAGAGGCTCAGGAAAATAATGTGAGTTGCCCAAGGTCACAGAGGCAACATTGGTCTAGAACCAAAGACCAATAGAAAAAGAGAAGTGTTTGCAGAATGGTAAAGTAAGGTCCTCCAAAAAATAAGCAATGAAACACTGGAAAAATTGTCAAAATTAACTTTTTCAGAACTCTGGAAATTAACAAAAGGCTTGTAAAAATCGATGAAGTCTTTTATTCAAGAAAAACGGCTAAATCTCACCCAATAAGAACAGAGAGCTTTCTGGTGTTTTAACTTTCCCTATTCACATCCTCCTCTCCCCAACTCAACAATAGCCTTGAAAACCAGCAGCCTAACAACCACTGGAAAGGCAAGAATAGATTAAAGCTCCCAAAAAGCCTGTCCCTGGAGAAGTTTCACTATTTGACCTGGTTGTCAGCATTCAGAAAAGTGCCATTCTCAGGGCTTTTCTTTCTTTGACCTGACTCAGATCTTGCTCATTGTGAACAACCCCATCCACAGGGTGTTTGGTAAAAACAATCTGCAACAATTACTTAACAGTGCAACTTCCTGAGATAGCAGTACCGATTGGGACAAAAAAAAGAGGCCAGCCAAAAACCTTTAGAGGGATAACTGAGGAATGAAATGTCCATGAGATGTTTTGAAAAACTCTAACAAAGTCCTGGGTATCTAGAAGGCAGTGCATGTGCGTGGTAATGTGTACGTGCCCAGCACTATAAACATGCACACGAAAGTCCTGAGAAAGCCCTGATTTATCACCTAGGGATAACATTGAGGCCTTTCACACACAGGAAATAAAAGCCAAGGCAGAGTTGTGAACTGCTGGAACATGTAAACATGTACCCTAAAGTACACACACACATGCTCAGAAGCTCTAGACAAAGATGAAATCTTTAAAAAGATTATAAACCATGAAAAATTAAATTTATCTAAGGAATGTAAGGGCTTCAACAGAAAAAACAATCAATCAATGTTTATTAGTCTGCTAGGGCTGCCACAGTAGAATACCACAGACTGGGTGATTTAAACAAAAGAAATTTATTTTTCTCACAATTCTGAATAAAGGCTGATTATTCAAGATCAAGATGCTGAAGGGTTGGTTTCTGGTGAGGCCTCATTCCTTGGTTGAATATGGCTGCCTTCTTCCTGTGTCCTCACGTGGCTTTTCTTCTGTGCATAGGCAGTCCTGGTGTCTCTTCCTTTTATAATAAGGACACTGGTACTACTGGATTAGGGCCCCAACCTTATGACCTCATTTAACCATAATTACCTCCTTAAAGGCTCTATTTCCAAATATAGTCACAGTGGGCATTTAGGCTTCATCATGTGGATTTTAGAGGGACGCAATTCAGTCCACAACCCAATGTAATATACCACATTAATAAAATGAAATTTAAAAACCCACATGGTTATCTCAATTGATACAGAAAAGAACACTTGATAAAAATCCAACACCCTTTCATGATAAAAATGCTCAGCAAACTAGGGATAGAAAGGAACTTCCTCAACATGATAAAGGCCATTCATGAGAAACCCACAGTGAACGTCATACTCAATGGTGAAAGATTGAAAAGCTCTCCACCTAAGATCAGGAACAATACAAGGATGCTTGCTTTTGCCACTTCTATTTAACATTTTAGTAGAAATTCTAGACAGAACATTTAGGCAAGAAGTAAAAATAAAAATAATCTAAATTAGAAATGAAGAAGTAAAACTATCTCTATTCTCAGATGACAAAATTTTATATACAGAAATTCCTAAAGCAGCCACAAAAACTTAGTGCTAATAACAAATTCAGAAAAGTTATGGGATACAAGATCAAAATAAAGAGATCAGTTGTATTTCTGTGCTCTAGCAATGAACACTTCATAAGGGATTTAAGAAAACAATTTCATTTACAACAGCATCAAAAAATGAAATACTTAGCAATAGATTTAACCAAGGTGGTACAAGACTTGTACACTAAAAACTATTATACAAACATTGCTATAAGAGATTAAAGAATTAAATAAGCAGAACATTATTATTCATGAACTGAAAGACTTAATATTGTTAAGATGGTAATACTTCCCAAATTGATCTAAAGTTTCAATGCAATCCTTATCAAAATCCCAATGGCCTGTTTTTTGTATAGATGGAAAAGTCGATCCTAAAATTCATATGGAATTTCAACAGACCCCAAATAGCCAAAACAATCTTTTTTTTTTTTTTTTTTTGAGACAGAATCTCATTCTGTTGCCTGGGCTAGAGTAAGTGCTGTGGCGTCAGCCTAGCTCACAGCAACCTCCAACTCCTGGGCTCAAGCAATCTTTCTGCCTCAGCCTCCTGAGTAGCTGGGACTACAGGCATGCGCCACCATGCCCGGCTAATTTTTTTTTACATATATTTTTAGTTGTCCAATTAATTTCTTTCTATTTATAGTAGAGATGGGGTCTTGCTCTTGCTCAGGCTGGTCTTGAACTCCTGACCTTGAGCTATCCACCCACCTCGGCCTCCCAGAGTGCTAGGATTACAGGCGTGAGCCCCTGCGCCCGGCCCCAAAACAATCTTGATAAAGAAGAACAAAGTTGGAAGACTCACACTTCCCAATTTCAAACTTTACTAAAAAGCTACAGTAATCAAAAAAGTGTGATAAAGTCATAAGGAGAGATATATAGATCAATGGAATAGAATTAAGAGTCTGGAAATAAACCCATATATCTCTGGTCAATTGATTTTTGACAAGGATGCCAAGTCAATTCAACGAGGAAAGGACGGTCTTTTTATTGATATATAATGTACGTATTTATGGGGTACCTGTGATATTTTGGTACATACGTACAATGTGTAATGATCAAATCAGGGTATTCAGCATATTCATCACCTCAAACATTTATCATTTCTTTGTGTTTGGAACATTTAAAATCTTCTAAGTACTTTGAAATATCCAATAAATTATTAATTATAGTCACACTATTGTGCTATTGAACACTAGAACTTATTCTTTCTATTGAAGTGTATAGTCTGTACCCATTAACCAACCTCTCTTCATCCCCGACTCACCTTTCCCATCCTCTTGTAATCATCATTCTACTTGCAACCTACATGAAATCAACTGTTTTAGCTCCCACATATGAATGAGAATCTGGGAAAACTGTATGTGCACATTCAAAAGAATGAAGTTGTACCCTTACCCTTCATCATATACAGTATGCCCTCTGTATCCACGGATTTTGCGAATTTGGAAGGCCAACTGTACTATACCATTTTATATAAGGAACTTGAGCATCCACAGATTTTAATATCCACAAGTGGTCCTGGAACAAATCCCCTGCAGATAACAGGGGATGACTATACAAAAATTATCTCAAAGGTGATCAAAGACCTAAGAGCTAAAACTATAAGGTTCTTAGAAAAAAATAAGATTTATATATCCAAAGAAGATATATAATCCAAAGAATATATAAATGGGCAACAAATACATAAAAAGATGTTCAACATCACTATAATTTGGGAAATGCATATCAAAACCACAATGAGATACCACTTCATACCCATTGGGGTGATTATTATTGTCATCAAAATAACAGAAAATAACAAATGTTGGCAAGAATGTGGAGAGATTGGAATCCTTATGCACTGCTTGTGGGAATGTAAAATGGTGCACCCTTTATGAAAAACAATATGCTGGTTCCCCAAAAAAATTTAAAATAGGATTACTACATGATCCAGAAATTCCACCTTTGAGTATATACCCCACAAAATTGAAACCAGGGACTCAGATATTTGCATACCCATGTTCATAGCAGTCTTATTCACAATAGCCAAAAGGTAGAAGCAACCCCAATGTCCTTTGGCAAATAAACAGATAAACCAAATGTACTATATACAAACAATGGAGTATTATTCAGTCTTAAAAAGGAAGTAATTTCTGGCACATGCTACAACATGGATGAACATTGAGCACATTATGCTAAGTGAAATAAGCCAGTCCTCACAGGGTAAATACTGTATGAGGTTACTTACATGAGGAAACTACTATAGTCTATTCACAAAGATAGGAAGTAGAATGGTGCTTGCCAGGGTCTGGGGGAGGGCAGAATGGGCAGTTATTTTTAATGGGTACAGAACTTCAGTTTTTGATCACAAAAAGGTCCTAGAGGAACATAGTGGTGATGGTTGCACAACCCCATGAATGTTCTTAATGCACTTAAAAATGACTAAAATGCCAAATTTTATGTTACATATGTTTACCCCAATTAAAAAGAATGTCTTTCTTCTTCAGTACTACACATTGAAGCATTTAAAGTTTGAATGGGACATGTCTCCAACTTACAATGGTTCAGAAAAGGAAATGACGTGTATACATCTATGCAATTTATATATATAAATATATATTATATATGAATTACATATACATATATATTTTTTTCTGAGCCATTGCGAGCACACACACACATACACACATATATCTATACACATACACATACACACACACACACACATATATATATAATGTGGAGAGAGAATGAGAATAAGTGATAAAACCATAAAACAAATGGGGGCAAATGTAAACAGTTGGAAAATCCAGGAAAGGGTGGATGCAGAAGTTGCAGAAGTTCCTTCTACTATTCTTCCAACTCTCTTTTAAGTTAAAAATCACATCAAATGAAAAAGAAATAGGTAAAATAAGAATGTGTGTAAGTTCTGAGCACAGTACTCAACCAAGCAAAGTTCCCTTATCCCTACTTTTCTCCCTATGCTTTATCAGGGGCTAAAGAGAAAATGAGAAAAGAGACACTTTTTCCCCCAAATTAGTCTATCTTTCTTCTTACTCCACTCACTGGTGTCCCGGCTGCCTCCACTGTTGTTATTCTGAGGATGTCTGGATCTCAAGGGCAGGTGGCTCCACCAGCCTGTTGACAATGTAGTTAACAAGCCAGCCAGCCTAGGACACACTCAGCCCTGTCAGGGCCATTGCTCACTTTGGAAGGCAGCTTTCTGGACTAGAATAAAGAGTGCTAGGGTCACAGCATGACTACTCTTTCTTATGCCTCCTCTGAAATGCTACCCTGAGCCAGAGCAGGTAGAGAGTCTTTGCCTCCAAGATCTGCTGACATTATCATAATCAAGAAACCAAGGTCAACTACTATACCTACTTTACACTGACCACCTTAGGGAAGGTGTAGGCTACAGATCAAACATAAAAGCATGGTCCCTGCCTTCAAGGAGTTTACAATCTAGATGGGGAAACCAGACTAACACCAAGGGCTGTGCTCAGTACTAGAGGGGAAGCAAATATAGATCTGACAGTCCCTGTCCTGGAGGAGCTAGCCAGACCAAAGAGAACACAGAACTTCTGGGAGACCAAGGTCACAGTGGAGATTTTCTTGGAAGCACTAGAAGTTCTGCCTGCTACAGGCCTGTGAGGCATTTCATGGTAAGAAAAAGAGTGTAGGTGGAGGTATAGGTCAGCACTTCTCAAACTATTGTGTGCATAGGAAACACCTGGGCATCTTGTTAAAATGCAGACTCTGATGCAGTAGTCCTGGGGTGGGGCTTGAGATTCTGCAATTCTAACAAGCTCCCAGGCAACACTGATATTGCTGATCTCTGCATAAATATATTTTGAGAAGCAGGACCATAAAGGATTATCTGACTTGGTGGTCAATTAAATCATCCATTCGGCATATTTTTGAGGAAACAACTGTAATAGAAAGCTATGTAGGCATGGTTTGTTGGGAATACAGCCTTATATAAAATTGTGTGCATGTGTGTAAAATAACTAAACTGAATGCTTAGTGTGTGTACCAGGCATGATGCTAAAGCCTTACAAGGATTATCTCTTTCTAATCTTTATAACAATCCTGTGAGAGGCACTATTATAACTGTGGGATGGAGGTGAAGTAATTTGTCTACATTTATGCATCTAAAAAGCAGAGGCAGGAGTTGTGCCCAGACAGTTGGACAATAAGAGCTCTTTAACTGGTGTGCTATCCCAAGTTTGCGTATGAGTGTCTGTCCACACAGAACTCCTAAATTTCCCAGTGGAAAAACTTATCTGCTTATCCTTCTCTACCTCCAATACCTAAAATGATGGAAAAATATCTTCACAAAATGACAAAATGCAAGGAACATGTTTTGAATGAATGCTTACTTTGTGCTAAACTTGACCAAGACCTATTATTTATATATAAAATCATCTCATTTAATTTAATCATCACAACAATCTCTTCACATAGGTGTTATAACCTCCATTTTACAAGTGATGAAAGTAAGCCTTGCAGAGATTAAGCAATGTGTTTAAGACCACTCAACTAGCACATGGCAGGAGAACCAAGATTTGAACCCAGGTTACCCAGAGTCCTAGGTCTGTACTTTTCCCCACCTAATAGGTTGATTTTGCAATGATATTCATACAGCCTTGAAGCTGGAGCTACTCAACACTTCTTGACTATATTTTGTTCACCTAAGCTGTGTGTTGAAGCTTACCATTTACTGTTTACGCTACTGCCTTCAGGCTAGGTAGTTTCAGTATCATACTACACTCTGCTCCAACCCCATCAGTTCCTAGTCCAAATATCCTGGTTACCAAACTTTGCTTATAATCTTATTCTCAAGGATTCTTTACACAGAGCATTTTCAGAGTGTGTGGGTGTGGGTATGGGTGGGTGGTGATGGGATGGCGGTGAAAGCTGGCAAACATGTGTGCACATCAGCCATATCTGGGACTTTTGAATTTGACAAGCCTCCAAAATCTCTACACACTCTTCAGTGCATTTTAAATTGTTATTTTTTTATTTTTTTTCTCCAACTATACCTACATACAACCAACACTCCATTTTAAGTGTACAATTAAATGATTTTCAGTGAATTTACCGAGGTGTACAGTTAATCACATAAATCAGTTTTCGAGGAATTCCTTTCCCCTATTGAGACCCCTAATTCCGCTCCCCAACTACTTTTCAAACATATACCACCCCTCCACAGTGCCCCCCCACGTCGCTCAGCCTTGGGTCTACCCCCCACCCCCCAATTCCCCAGTGTTCACTCCCACCCTTTGAGCACCATAGTGTTAATCAGTCAATAACAATTTGATGGTGAGTACAAGTGGGGCCCATTCTTCGGATCTTGTGTCACCTCACTTTGAATAATGGGTTCAAGCTTAATCCAGGATAATACAAGAGGTGCTAACTCACTGTCATTCCTTAAAATTGAGTAATATTCCATTGTGAACATATACCAGATTTTAACAATCCACTCATGAATTGACGGGCACTTGGGTTGTTTCCACGACCTAGCAATA
>CAUYRT010035660.1:0-18041 GCA_963574885.1 Lepilemur ruficaudatus | reverse complement strand
GGGGGCTCATGTCTTGCCCCTCAGTTTCCCCCATCAGATTTCAGGAAAGAGTTTCAGATAGAAACGTCAGTCAACCAGGGGAAAGCATTCACGGGCAAAGGGTAAGGCATCTTCAGCAGTTTTAGAACAAGTAAAAGAGGCATTTCCAAGGACTCCCAGAGCTGACCTCAAGGCAGAGGTGAGTTTCACCAGTCTCAGACTCCACTTCCGGCAGCTGGCACCCACACTGTAGGTGAGTTGTCCTCGAGGGCTCAACAAGATATGAACTACTTAAATGCTGCTCAGATGAGGACAGACACAAGTTCATTAAGTGTGAACTATCTGAGGATGCTTCATAAATTCGTGTCTAAAACTTCACTGGAACATATATGAGACTTAGGCGTCAGGAATATTTTTGAATTTTTCTTTGGCTCAAGTTCATCACTAACATACAAATTTCTGCGAAGGAAGTACCGTATTTTTCTCAAACGCCACACCCTTCTGTTCCAAGAAAAAATAAAAAAGGATATAAACCAAGCAGCAGCTTCTACTTCGGACTCTTTGGCAGGGAAATAAAGGGAACAGAGCTGAGAAATACAGTCCCTCGCTCGGAGTAGGGAACGGGGAAGAAACCATAATAAACCTGTGTGCTATTAAGTCCAGCCTGGAAACAAAGCATGACATAAACACGCCATGGCTTATGGTTTCAAAATCCAGTGAATTATATTTATGGCTGTGCCTTTGTCAAGATAAGTAGCTAATGGTCATCCAAGAAGCAGATAGGGTAATAAAACGCGCTGAGGTAGGGCAGAAGTCAGACTTAGCGATGGGGACAACCTTTCACTTTTGTCATCCTAAAAGACCTCATCAAATGTCTAGGGATCAGAATGATGGCCAGGCCAGGGGCAAAGAGTTGAGTAGAGACTGGAGAAGAAAGGTTCTTTTTGTTAGTAGCTCTTCAATAGTGACAGAACACTTACCATTTTCTAGTTTTAAAATCGTTGAAGTGATACATTGTATAAGAGGAAATATACAATAATATAGAGAAGAGGAATATTTCTGCCTCTGAGAGACTTTAGAAAAGAAAAACTAGGGCAAGAGCCAGCACTCTTTGGGGGAATACTGTACCTAGGCAGCAGAATAAGCACTAAACACATTTTCAGACTCTAGACTAAAATAGAAACCCTAGCAATTGTCAAGCTCCTAAAATTTGCCAAAGCCTGGTTCTAACAGACTCCTTGAGATCACATCTGTTGTGTTGTGACTGAATATGTGGGAATAGGGACAGCTCCAAACCCCTTTTCTGAGCTACCCTGTTCTCCAGGTGGCCTCTGAATCTCTCTCTGCTGGGGTTTTACGGACGTAGCAGGATGAGGGAGAACGGTCCCTGTGAAAGCAACTCTCCATCGTCCAGTCTTTTAGTCACTGGAAACATAAACAAACAGTCTTAATGTAGGTAATAAAGAACATTTTATCAAGTTAAGGCTGATCTCTGGATTTATGTTGGGCCTGGGGGTAAGGAACATGCCTTCATATCTGGCCCTTGGGCTGGCACGTGCAATCCCGCTGGGGAAGGCATTGCTGTCCGTATGTGATGTGAGCAGGCTGGCCTCATGGCAAGGCCAAGGGACGGCTAACTGCAATCCCAACTCTGCAGAGGGCTTAGGACCCCAGGGTCGAACGGACCCAACACACAGTTCAAATTAAAGGGAGCGCATGGGGGAGACTTTACAAAGACCATCCAAAACAACTAACGAAATTGTCTAACTTCTCAATGTTCTCTTGCACAGACTGAATTATTCTTCTAGAAAATTTTAAAAATATGCAGACTAGAGGTTGCTATTTTGGCTGATTTAGTTTCTCTGTTAGAGACCATTCAGGGCAAGTAGAAAGCACTTTGTGTTTGCTGTCAATCCTACTGGGATTCAAATTCTTGCTCAGTCACTGTGATCTTGCATAAGTTGTTCAAATTCTTTGAACTTCAGATTCTTCATCTGTGAAAGAGAGAACATGATACTTGCAGTGCATGGTGGTTGTGATGATTAGAAATCACGTGTGGCCAACTCTTTGCACTCAAAGCACACGCCCTGAGCAGTGGCTACGATTAAGCTCTAATGTAACCAATATAAACACTGAAGTAGATGACAGTTACCCTGTGCCTAAAGATCTCCTGAAATACTTGTTTAGGGCACCATTTGCTGGACTTTATCATAAGTGATACTTCATGGAATATCTAGCACTACAGTTTACAAAGTGTTTTCATGTTTATTATCTCATAGAATTCTCACAACGGTCAGAAGGCTTGGTTTTATTATTTCATTATTATTATCCTCGCTTTAGAGATGAGAACACTGAAACTTAGAGAGGCTCAATAAATCATAAGTGGCCACAATGTTAGTAAATCAGCCAATACCAGTATCGGCGATGCAGATTGACTGCTTCGTCTGTTACTAGTGTCCAAGTTCACGTGCACACTCATTCTTTCATTAAACAAACTCTTGTACTCTTATGACCCTGAGCTGAGTGTTGAGAGTGCAGCAATAAGACAAAAAGGCAAAGCTTCTGCCTTCAAGGACTTTATATTTCATAGGGAATACCCGCATTGAACAACTACATTGGGAAAAGAACAACCAATTAATAGCTAAGCAGAACAAATATCTGGGGCACAGCTATCTCACCAGAGAGATCGTACAGGTGGCAAGTAAACCGTCTTACTTCAAAAGTAAGGTAAGATGTAAAGTAAGATAAAAAGATGCTCCACATCATATATTATTAGGGAATTGCAAATTAAAATAAGATAGCATATAGAATGATATGACTACTAGAATGGTAAACTTATTAGAATGACCAAAATTTAGAACTCTGACAATAGCAAGTGCCGGTGAGGATGGGGAGCAATAGGAACTCTTATTCGTAGCTGGTGGGAATGTAAAATGGTACAGCCACTTTGGAGAAGTTTTCTGGTTTCATACACAACTAAGCATACTTTCACCATAGGATTCAGCAATTATGCTCCTTTGTATTTACCTAAAGGTGTTGAAAACTTGCGTCCATGCAAAAAACTGCACATGGATGTTTATAGTAGCCTTATTCATAATTGGCAAAACTTGGAAGCAACAAAGATGTCCTTGAGTAGGTGTCTCAGTCCATTCTCTGCTGCTGTAACAATACCTGAGACTGGGCAATTTATAAAGAAAAGAGGGTTACTTTGGCTTGTGGTTCTGGAAGCTGAGAAGTCAGTCCAATATCAGGAGGCTACGTGTGGTGGGCGTCTGGTGAAGGCCTCGTACTGCATCATGACATGGCAGACAAGCGGGCAAGTGCAAAAGGGGCAAACACAAGGCGTGGCCTCACTTTATAACAGCCTGTGGTAACTAAATCAGTCCCTTGAGAGTGAGAACTCACTCACTCCCATGATAATTAACCCATTCCCCAGAGAGCAGCATTAACTCCTCTTAACGACCTGATCACCTCTTAAAGGCCCCACCTCCCAACACCACCACACCAGGGGCCCAATTTCCAACAGGTGAATTCTGGAGGACACACTCAAACCACAGGAGAAGGTAAAGCGATAATATGCCATGGCACATCCAGACGATGGAGTATCATTTGGCACGAAAGAGAAATGAGCTATTAAGCCATGAGAAGACATGGAAAAACCTTAACGTGAAAGAAGCCAATGTGAAAATGCCACATGCTGCGTGATTCCAACTCTATGACTCTCTGGGAGAGGCAAAACCATGTAGACAGGGAAAAGATCAGTGGTTGCCAGGGTTAGTTAGGAGAGAGGGATGAACACGTGAAACACAGAGGATTTTTAGGGCAGTGAAACTATTCTGTGTGATACTACAACAGTGGATACAAGTAATTATCCATTTGTCAAATCCCACAGCACTAAGAATGAACCCTAAGGTAAACTCTCAAATACACCAGAGTGGAGGGTGTGTCAATAATGGAGGAGGCTGTGCCTGTGTGGGGGCAGGGGGTATATAGGAATTCTCTGTACCTTCTGCTCAATTTTGGTGTGAACCTAAGACTGCTCTAAAAATTAAAGTCCACACTGATTGTGGAAAATGCCGTGAAAGCGATCATGCAGGGACCTCAGCAGTTTAGCACGTAGTCTTGGAGAGTCAGAAAAGCAGTTTGAAGTAAATGATCTTTGAGCTGAAATCTGAAGCCTGAATAGTTGAAATGTCAATTGTAGCAAATGCCATAACTTGATGAACTGAAGCCATCATATGAACTACACAACTCTCATAATAGACAATAAATAAAATCCACTTGAGGCTGTCATCATACATGGTGACTTGTCGTAATGATCAGTCCACTTGTGTCAAGTGTGCCTCAGATCTGGAAAAAGAAAACATGGAAGAGTCCAAATATTGTCATGGTAACAGAAACACAAAGAACCCATGCAAAAGGGTTTCAATAAACAAGAACAGCCAGTATTCCCTAAGTAGCTTTCCATGGGAGTTGACATCTGTTATTCATTTGTCGATTTTAGGTTTGAAGAAAAGCAGGATAATTGGAAATACTTCTATGTTCTGGGAAACACTCCACATTCCTTAGTGGAGTTTTTAGCAACCAAACTGCAGCCTGTCCTTCCCAAAGTTTACCTGGCCCATCGGATACTGTCTGCACCAAATTAGTGGTTAATTTCCAATTATTTTGCCTTTTTTGAGGGATACATGTGTCAACATCAAATATTGACAATTACCAAAAAGAATTAAATATCCTTATAAAAAAAGAAAGGAAGAATCAAGAGCCATAGTTTCCAAAAGGATCTGAATACCACACACAGCGCAGCAGATTTCTGGTTAGCTCCAGGAGCGTCATCTTGGGAAGCAGGTTTCTTGGTTTACAAACAGGCAGGCGTTTCTAGCCCGTGCAACAGTGAACCTCCGCTCTCTGCTCAGCCATTTTCATTAAATTATTCCCAAAGACAACCCATAAAAGGTGCCACTCATTCTACTTAACTATGTGGCCAGCCATCTATTATTAATCAGAGCACACACTTTTGGAATAATAAACGCAGTCTCAAAGATCTGAGTTCGATAAGCCTATAATGCAGTTAACTCCTGAGCCTGCTATCACGTGATAAACGGATGGTTTTTCAGAACCGCACCGGAGAGACAAGACATCCTCTGTGCTCTCCCTCACCGCCCCCCCACAGGGCTTAGCACTACTAAAAATGCTGAATGCAAACATATTTGTATATAAGAAATAAACAAGCAAATAAGCCTTTGTTTTTAAATGCTCGTTTGCTAGAGGTTAGAGCCTGGTCCCTTGCAAAAATCAAGAGAGGAAAACTGCCGAGCATTTCTCTTTTCAATATACTTCAATATACTTCAACTCTTTTCAATATACTTTTCTCTTTTCGCTTTTCGGCCATATTTAGCGGGAAGAGATTTCTGGCAGGACTAAGTGCTGCAATTAGATTGGAAATTTAGGTCGTCTTTACAGGTATGCTCAGGTGTGACTGGGAACAGTGTCTCGGGCCACAGCTGTTCTGGTCAAACGCATATTTCAGAATGCAGGCGAAAGGCAAAGTTCAGGTTTCCCATTTCGCTCAATCTCTGCACATCCCAGGACGAGACATTTGCAAGCTAAGGTAACGACAGCGAAGGTGCTTGATCTGAGCACACCCCAACGAGGAAACCACCTTGTCTTTTTTCCTGCTCAGTAGTAAATAAACAAACACAGCTTTATTAGCATAATCTCTTGGTCATTTGGTGCAGAGACATCAATGTGCTGTATCAACATTGGCCTGCTCATCCCAGCAACAGCCTAAGAAGATTGGCTGGCTGCCCATTCATGTTGTTTCTTGTGAATTCACAGATAATTGCACATTTTAGACTCTACTTCAGAGCCAAAGAAGGGGAATTTTCACCCCTCCCCAAACAGTGGGTATCAATATGTCATCACTGGGACATCAGTGATGTTCCGACCTGGCATTCAGGCCTAGACAAAATACAGGGCTGAGTGTCCTGGTGTCTCTGACCCCATGAGGAAAAAGAATGAGATGGAGTAGGGATAGGCTGATTCTCCCAAGGGGACTTCTGTGGAGGAGTGCATCTCTCTAGAAAACACTGGGACCCGTAGACCAGTGTTCACAGCCTTGACTGCACACTGGAATCTCATGGGGAGCTCTAGCAATCACTGGTGTTTGGGTCTCACCTTCAGGAATTCTGATTTAATTGGCCTGGGTGATGGCTAGGGCATGGGGAGTTTCTACAGCGCGAGAGGTGATTCTAATATAGAGCTGAGATTGAGAACACCAACGTCAGGGTTCCACTAGGAACCATAACTTTCAGAAGTTTTTGTTTGGAAAAGACCCAGTTTTGCTAGTGAACAGGAAGTTGATCCAGCCTTTGTGGTGTATCATTTACACCTGACTACTGCGTGCCTTGCACTAGGGGTTGCACACTGGTGTTTTTCAGACAGTGGGCAGTGGCTTACTAGGAGGTAATCAAACAGATTTAGATGGTTGCAACTGGCACTTTTTATTTTAAAAATAAATAAAATAGAAAACATCAGAATCCATCATAGATAATTATTTTGTAATATTTTTGTAATAATACAGAATATTATTTGTAAAATGAGTGTGTTTGTGTGTCTGTGTGTGTGTGCCAGCACGTATGTGAGCTTGTACTGGGTCTTGGCGTAAGTGTTTATCTTAATAAAGATCATGGTCAAAAAAAGTGTAAAGCTCTAACTTTATCTACTAATGCTAATTCTTATAGAATGTAGCTCTTCTGTTTTACATAAGAAATCTGGGGCTCTGGACGCAAGGTAACAGTGACCATGGGCTCGGACAACTTTTGAAAATTGAATATACAGCCTTAAAATACAATGTGGAGCTAAATACGCAGAAGCATCTACCTGTGTAAGATTTGTAGCAAAAATTAATACGAATGAAGTTAACAGTTCTAATGGAGTGGAGGACCCAAGAGCCTATCAGTGCTAGCAAAACGGCAGAATTCACAGAGCGTCAAAGTTGCCCTGCAAGAGCTTCGGCACCTGCAAGGAAACATGAAATTCCCTCAGCCACCTGCAGGGCAGTGTTACAGCAATTAACCAAAGAGAAACCACAGGCCCCTTTTCCTCCCATTCAATTTAAGCAGTCTTCATTTCCACAGTAATAAATGCTTCGGGTACGTCTTGCAGACCTCAAAGTACTAGAAAGGAAGCTCCCTTGCAAAAGCAATTTATCTTAAAGCACTGTAAATGATACTAATTTTTTGCCCATTTGAAATATATGTTGTGCTGTAGCAAATCATCCTGCCAAGTGTAACCACTGTCCACGTAGCTGAACTTCTGGAATCAAGAAAGTATATTTGAACTGATTCCCACCAGGGCACATCTAACTCACCTGGGAAAAGACACATCACACAGCCACCTCTCTGCTGATTACATGGCCTGGGGTCTCCGCCTTCTCCCCCATCCCCTCCCCTCCAGCTGTGTCCCACCCCCGCCCACCCCCCTGCAGCAGCCCTCCAGCTTAGGGGGCTTGTTAGAGTGGACGTGAGGTTTTCAGGTCGCAGCCTGTGGACCACCGCTGGGTAGTAGCTGTACCTGTGGGGTGCTCTGCCTGTACACCTGGTTTCTTGAAGTCTTCAATGATGCCCTGTCCAAGCCATCATCCACTGTCACCAGGGTGCTCTGACCTGCCAGCTCTCAGAGTCCTTGGTGGTTAAACTTGGAGAAAGTCCACATGGAGACACTTGTGATGTAAGCACATGTGATGTCTCTGAATTGCTTGTTTCCCTGAAAGTGCTTCTGCTTTTAACAATTGAAGAAGTTTTAAACAGGGCTCTCATGTGGTCATCCTTGCAACCCATTTGCGTCTAGTTTGGAATCTGACAAATGGAACAAGAAGAACCTTACATCTGGTGCATGCTGTACTTTGATTTTGGTGCTATTGCTTCTCAGAATCCTTAGCAGGTATTCAGAAAGAACTCCAGCGTGCACAGCAGGTCCCTGAAATTGGCAGTCTTGACTTCCTGGCAAATTGCTGCATTTTTCCACTTTCTGTTCAGGACCACTAAATGCTAAAATGTGGAAGACGCATACTGAAATAATAGCAATTCATTATGTTTAAAAAAAAGAAAAAGTAAAATAAAGAAAAAAAAATCTGGGTCCTTGAAAGATTTTACAGCTTTCTCCAAGGTCACCCAGATAGACAGTTAATGACTCACAGTTAAGATCCAGGCCTATGTGTCTCCAGGGTCCAGATGGAAAGACATCCCTCTGTTATAAGTGATGTTTTTCCATCACCCAACACCCAGCTTACACCAATGTCACTGGCACGGCTTCAGGTCTCCTCTCACCTTGACGCACAAAATAGAAAGAAGGCCAGCTAACAGATGAAGTAAAGTGAAAAATAATAATAATTTTAACTAAAGGCCTTTTTCCTTTAAACATCTACCAAGTGAAGAAGGCTCACCTGCCCCCATTCCAGAGCTTCTCAGACTTGCACGAGGAAAGCTTTCTCTGCTGGAACCTGTTCTCCTCTCTGCCTGTCAACAGGAAGTTGAAGAGAAGTTGTATTGTCCTGCCTAAGATAACCACATATGTTCTCACAGATGCTTCTTGGGTCACACACAAGGTGAACAGAGTCACAACATATTAAGGTGGTAACAGCCCATTCCCTCTGTAGAAGCATAAGTTTCCTACATTCAAACCCAAATGGTGAGTCCTTAGAGTTTTTTTAGTGTAAGTTTTATTGAAGTATATCATACACGCAGAAAAGAGCACAAGCCAGAAGGGCACTATGCAATGACTTTCACAAGCTGAATGTACCCACGCAAGGCCACCCACATCAGGAGAGAGCGCAGCAGCACCTCAGAAAGCCCTCACTCACAGTCTCCCTCCCTGTCATGACACCCCACAAGAGTATCATTACTCTGACTTCTAACCACATTTTTGGGGCAACTAAAATCATATGTAAGTGGAATTATACTATTTTACTCTTTTGTCTTGGGCTTCTCCTGTTGTGTGTATAGCTCGTTCAATTCCATTTATGCTTAATATTCCATTGAATGAATAAACGGCAACTGAGTAAGCCATTCTTCTGTTAGGGCCACTTGGATAGTTTCCAGTTTGAGGCTATGAGTATTTCAGCGCCACTGTGAATATTCTACTATACATCTTTTGGTGAGCATAAGCTCACACTTCTCTCAGCTGTTTACTGGGAGTAGAATTGTGGGATCAAAGGCAAATATACGTTCAGTTTTAGCAGGTCCTGTGAAAGAGTTTTCCAGTGTTGTCCATTTCACCTTCCCTACGAGCAGTATGAGGAAAGTTCCAGTTGCTCCACATCTTCACCAAAATGTGGTATTTTCTATCTATTTCACTTTAGCCTTCCTTTGTGTATGTGTGCCTATTTAGTGTTTATGACACGTTTCTTTTTTAAACCCAATTTTGTTGAGGTATAATTACATACAAGAAATGAATGACATCCATTGAAAATAGATAAGTGCATGCGCTTTGAAAGATGGATACACTAATAAAACCACGGCCACGAGCAATACCCAGGAGAGTTCCAAATCCCAAAAGTCTTCTCATGGCCCTTCTGCACTTTCTGGGAGAGGCTCTAGAAGAGGACTGGGCTTCCCTTCCTGGTTCTGGCGCGACCCACTCACCAGTCTCCAGCAGAGCGCGTCTCTGAGATGCTTCGCTGCGGGGCTGTGCAGTTTCTCCCACGGTGGGCTCCTGCAGGCTTTTGGCAGTGGCAGCATTGGCAGGAGACCCAGATGGCGTAGCATTAATTATATTTCATTTTAGTTGATTTAAACTTATTGTGCAATGCGGGCTTAGATTTTACTAAAAGTTTCTTTCAGAATTGTTTGTGCTAGAGTTTTATGGCTATTATCTCTATTACATAAATGAATTTCATGGACTATAAGTTTCTCGGCAGCAAATTCTTGACTTACTCAAAACTTTTCCCTATGCTTTTTTAATCAGGAAAACAAAAAACAAACTCTGCCTCCAAATAGTCTGAGGACCACCCCTCTCTCTGGCAAATGTTAGTAATAATGCCCACGTGGCACATCCTTGATTCTTTCTGTGCTTTAGGTTGAGGCTTCCAGGTTTGGAAATGAAACAGACTCTGGATGAATTTAATCTCTGGGTCTTCTCGTCTGAGTGACAGTAAGCAAGCCCCTCAGTCTCTCTGAGCTCCAGCTTCCCCATCTGCAAGAGCAGGATCATGAGATCTGTTTCATGAGTGTCAGACACAGACTAGACCCTCAATAAATGTGAGTCATTGCGCACACTCCCTTCATCTGTTGAATGGTGCTATAAACACCTGCGTTCCACAGGGCTTTTTGTCCTGCAAACCCTATGGCAAGTACAGAGCATCACAAAAAAATGTCAAGAGTCGTTCCTTGAGTTAGAATGAGCAGGAGAAGAAATGGCAACTTCCACCGCCAAGGCCACTGAAGTAGAAATACATGTCGGTCTTCGGTAGGTAAGCTTTATCTCACCAAAGTCACTGAGAAGTGCTTTTGCTGAGAGCCACCAGCAGAGTGTCTGCTGTCTTGCCAGGAGGAGAAACAAAGACTTGGCTCAGACCCACGATGGAACACATGGCTTTCTCTTGCATGGGCCTTTACTCTAACGAGGCCCAGGGCGGGGACTCGGCTCAGATCTCATGGTGCGTTCCCTCCCAAGGGGGCAGATGGGGCTTATATCAGGTCTGAGAGCTATGACCATTCTAAAACTTTTCCATGGCACAGCAGGTCCTAGCCAGGTGCTGGGGGAGGAGGTTGTTGGTACACCCCAAGGGATGAGGGAAGAAAGGGAGGAGATGGCAGGTGGGTGCACTGAGTGTCAGCTATCTGCCAGGTATTGGTGGAGAGCATTGTTAATGACACAGCCAAGAAAGTGTTAAACCAGTTAATCTTCACAACAAGAAATGACATCACTGTCCCCATTTTACAGACAATGGATGTAAAGTTTTTAAAAAGGAAAACAACTTAGCTGAGGTCACATAGCTAGCTGAGATTTGTACCCACGTCATTGTGGCTCCATGATATATGCTCTTGACCGTGATGTAATATCACCCCTGCTTCCACATGGTTTCCCACTTAATACTCACAGAAACTCCACAAGGTAAATGCTGCTGCCTTTTATAGATGGGACATAAACTGGAGAGTTGAAATAACATTTCCCAAATTCACAGATCTAGAATCCTAGTAGCAGAACTAGTATTTTTACTCAGATTTGTTTTATTTCTTTTTAATTCCATATGCAGGACTCTTTTTATCATATTACGCAGTAGTAACAAAGATAATGTTTTTGAGTACCTACTGTGAACCTGGCACTGTTCTATGCACTTTACATGTCATAACTCATTTTATCATCACAAAAAACCACAAAAGATATTTTTGCAATGTCGTTCTCATTCACAATGAAACTGAAGCACAGGATGATTATTTCCCAAGGCTGCATTGTAAATAAGTAGAGAAGTTGGGATTTGAACATGAGCAATGTGTCTCCAGAGCCACTTGTCAATCACTGTGTTAGAGGCAACCCCAGTGTCAGGACATCTCTGCCAACAGCCAAGCACATGTTCAGATAGAGATGCTCAGAGAAAGTGATTAAGCCACAGGCAGACAACTTTTGGGACCACTCCGATGTATCTGGGCACGGGGTGAAATAAACGTCTGAAGAAAGGCATAGGCAAAAGGACAGAGCTTTGGGGAGAACAGCAAGCTAGTTATCTAAAAAGGATTGTCATGGTTCTTTCAGTCCACAAAGTCGTTTTGCTTTGATTCTAATGTAAAAGACTGGCCTTGCTCTATCCACAGTGGAAATCACCCAAGTCTAGAATTGACATGAGAAGTTGATTTATTTTCATTCCTGGTTACAGCAATTCAGTGAAATTTATTTAGGACCACTGTCTCCCACTCAGAGGGAAACTCATAACGCAAACACATTGATCTTGAGAGACAGTATCTTGGATACCAGCAGTTTGAATAATTAGGTTGTAGCTCTCAGCATGCACAGTCTGTTCATAAGCAACAGAGGAACTTATCAAATTCTAATAACCCTAGTGCATATTATACAAACTCCTGCACACAAAGACATTTGCAGTTTGCAAAGAAAATTCCATAATCTAGGCTCTTCTTTGCTGTGTGGAAGTCCAATATGCATTTTCTTTTCACAAATGAGACCATTTCTCTCATTAGCAGCCTGATTAGAACATCTTTTATTGATTCTCTAAATGTTCTTCATTAAGGAAAATCTGAAATTAAAACCCAGGAACAGTGTGACCTTGAAATCATTCAAGTTTGGATCCAAAGTCAAAACACACCAAATATATTGGGTAAGTTTCTACTGATTAGTATAAGTTGAGCCCTTCAAACACCTAGTGACTTTTAACCAATAGTGTCATTTGTCCAGATCTCTAAGTTTGGAGAGTTCAGAGCCTTCAAGCCTTCTGATAAGGATGGTTCAGATGATAAGGAGGCCTTGGTGCAAACCCTCAAGTCTGAACCACCCTCCTAGTTGGATGTGATGAATCACCTGGCATTGGTAACTCTCCTGCGGCATCCCCTGGTGAACCCCAAGATGTATCTCTGTCTTTGGCACAGTCAAGCACATGTTCAGATAGAGATGCTCAGGTAAAGTGACTAAGCCAGATGGTCAAGCTCTCATGGGTACAAAAATCGCCAAATATCCACAAACAGCTGATGCAACTCAAAGATCCTGGGAGTGATGCCCCACTCTTTGGTACTTCTGCTCCCGACTCGGACTCTACATTGTTGAGCTCCAGTCCACTACCTTGATTCCATGGCTCTGACCCACACTTTTGGTTCTGAATTACCTCACGTCCTCCTCTGTGGCCTGAAACCAGTGCCTTTACCACCACACACATCACTGTCTTTGCCCTCAGACAGCCGTCCACAAGGGTGTGGTCCAGTTTGCTTTGATCAACTGTCATTTTTCCCAACACAGTGGCTTTTTGCACAATGTTCCAAGGAGTTTCCCATGGGCCACAGAGCTCAGAAAAATCTTGTGTCCCCAAAGATCTGCCTCAAGGGCTGTCTTTTGGCAAGTGGGAGCAAAGAAGGCCAAGTGGGTAAGACTCCAGGCCACTCCCAGTCTCAATCATTGGCCCATCTTTAAGTGAAATGTGTTACATTGTGTTTGAACAAAAGGATCCCATTATGGAAAGCATTGGCACAATATGAAATGGGAAAAAAAATGAAATGGTATTTAACTTTCTTTGGGTTGTATTTGCGTAAATATATTATGGATATCTGTTCCAAAACTGTACAAAATGCCTAAAATACAAATATCTCTTGGTATATTTTATCAATAACAATTATACACACTAAATTGTTGTGTGCTACAGAAATCTTCTTTGTGTCTTTAACCATAACCATTCTACGACTTTTGCCATCCACAAACAATTATTATTTTACTTTGATTCTTCTCAAACAACTGTTTATAATCAGCTACAGTTCAAAATCTGCTTCTTTAAGAAGTCATGGAAAGAACTAAAATATATTTGTGACTGTTTATTTAAAACATTACTGATTCTCTTACTTTGATTTCCAGAGTCATGATAAGCATTAAGTAAACAGAAAAGTTTACTTGATATCTCCAGGATTTAAAACTATCGAATCTCACTGGGCCCAACCTGTTATCCACTGCCAAAGCCCTGCTACTAAAACTACAAGCGTCCTCCCTCTTAGGCCCAGGGACTATCACGGAAAAGGTGGGCATGTGAGATTGTAAGGGCCGGTTTCAAGTGATGGAATTAGTTCAGAGCCTCCAGATCAAGGATGGACACACAGAAACCTAAACAAATACTAAATGAGAGACTTTGCCTTTCTGGGCCATGTGGTCCAAACATCCATCTCAACCATAAAGAATTTCCTGCTTCCCATAGACTTAGAGTTTCCTGAGTATAATTGTTCTCAGTTATGGGGTTTATGCAAATAGAGATATAACAAAAAATTTATCAGCCACCACCTTAAGACAAATTACTAAAAAGACTAAACTATTGTGACACAACAAATGTCTCTAAATTCCTTAGCTTGAATGGTTAACAATGCTTATGTTTTATATAACAAGTTGCTCCAAGTCTACAACTAAGCCCAAGAATACAGTAGCTCAACACTCATAGATAAACTAATTTTGTGGTCTTGCCTTTGACATTTTGATTTTTACTCTTATGTTGCCTAGAAGGTTTTAAGGGGTTAATGAGTGCCTGTCTACCCCCAGTCCCATCTGGCCTAGAACATTGAATTGGCTGTAAGCCCTTTTTGGCTACTAAGTCCCCTTGGCCACAAGGGTCCCTCCAAGGGCCTAGCTGGACCTGGGGCAGGTAGCCATACCACCCTGGCAATGATGGGACAAAATAAGAGTTTGGCTATTCATTCTGCCTCTGGCAGATCTTGGCCAAAAGTGGGGAACTGTTAACTAAAATAAAATCTTAAGCCCTCCAGCTGAGTGAATGGACCCCTCTCGGCCAAGGAGACCCCAGAAATACCCTAGAGCTGAGTTGCTGGCCATGAGAAGAGGGGTCAGACATGCCTCATCATGCCCCTCTTCCCTTCTTGGAGATAACCTTTCTAACTCATTAACAGGCCTAAAGCCATACAAGACAAAGCTTAAATCATACCTGCAGGTCCTCAATTTACTTAACAAATCCCTTGAGTCTGGGTGTATGTCTGGTGGCTTGTCTCTGATTAACAGACTTCCTTATTTTAGTTTAAAACATTCCAAGCCTTTCAGCAAAGCTTCATTTCTCTAACCAATTACAAATCAAAGAAGCTTTACACCTACATATAACCCATAAGCTGTAAGCCTGTAACCTGTAAGACTGTAAGCTTTGAGATGTCCCACTGTTTTGGGCCAAACCAATGTACATGTCCATGTATTGATTTATGACTTCATGTGTAATTTCTGTCTCCCTAAATGTATAAAACTAAAGTATAACCCAGCCACAGCAAATCCACTTGGTGAAGGCTTCTTGGGTGTGGCTCTGTGCCATGGTCTTCAAACTTGGCTCAGAATAAACCTCTTTAAATTATTTCACAGAGTTTGGGTTATTTTCTGTTGACAAAGTGCTGCTTCTTTTCTAAGACTTTTCCAGCCCACAAAGATTTCTCCTTCCTCTGGATGCCCACTTGCACTGTCAGTGTTTCTCGTTAAGTGGCTAATCACTCTCTGTGCCTCCTGCCCAGCCCACCACTGACTAACTTGGAAGTTCTTGGCCTGGCACAGAGTAGCTGCTAAACAAATGTCTGTCAACTGGATAATGATTGACATGACTGCCATTTATTATGGAATCTATAACTCTGAATACTTGTGATGAAAACAATTGCATTCATTCATTCTTTTATTTAACCATTAAAGTGCGTATTTGAATTTTGAAGTGGGCAGAAAGTTTTGATTGCTAAATAACCTCTCTGGCCCACCCTTCTATGGCCTTCTCTTACTTTCTGTTGACCTTGAGCTATTTTACAGTGTTGTAAATTGGAGAAAACTGATAATAATGCAAACGGTGCTTGACCATAGAAATACAGATGAATTACGTCCTGTGGAATGCAATTGATGATTACCCGGAGGACGGACCAGTTGGACATGTACTTGAAAACTCATTTCATCATCCTTATTGCTCATATATTTCTCATTCTTTCAATTCTCCTTTGAACTTGTAACATCTTACTAGTTCCTTTATTAATTAATGAATTAAATAAAGCCTCTGATAAGTGTACATTTTATATTTGTGTAAGATTCATGATTTTACCCTTTCAAAAAAGCACCCATTTATAGACATCATAAAGTTCTCAAAATGAAACATGTCTACCCATGTCCCAGTAAATATGGGAATCTCTAAACACAAATCCAAATGCTGTTGCTTAGCTATAAATTCCTAAAGTGTCTTCTCACTTTAGAGATTCCTTTTTTTATTGAGATATTGTCCAGGTAAGCTCACAGTTCAGTGGTTTTTAGCATATTCACAAGGTTGTGCAATCATCACCACTACCCAACTCCAGAATGTCTTCATCACCCCAAAAAGAAATCCCAGACCCATTAGCAGTCCCTCCCTGCTCCCACCCCATCCCCTGGCAACCACTCTCTACTTTCTGCCTCTGTGTATTTGCGTCTTCTGGACATTTCATTTAAATGGAATCCTACAATATGTAGCCTTCTGTATCAGGCTTCTAACACTTGGCATAATGTTTTCAAATTTAATCCATGTCGCAGCCTTTATCAGTAAATCATTCCTCTTTATAGCTGAATGGTATTCCATTTAGTGGATAAACATTTCTGTTTATCTAGTCACCTGTTGGACCTTTGAGTTGTTCATTTTTTGTCTGTCATGAATAATGTTATGAACACTCATGCACATGTTTTTTTGTGGATATATGTTTTCAATTCCCTTGTGAATATACCCAGGAGTGAAATTCTGCATCATATAAAGAAAACACCTGAGAAAGTAAAGCTCTAAAGCATAGATAACTCTTGTGTACTTACCATGTCCCACATCTCAGGTCACTGGAAAAAGACTGTCCTGCACAGAGGACACCAGGCTCTGCTGACTCTTTCCCAAGGAGCACCCTTATTCCTACACACTGCAGCCCATACGTGACAACAATTTCCAGATGAATATCAGAATTTGCTTCTTCTCCTTGATCTTCCGGCCCGGCTCCTGAGGGGAGGCCGGGTAATTTCACACCTGCATCAAGTCCCACTTTCATAGCCAGGTCTGGCTCCCTGGGAGCTCAGAAATGTGGAGCCCTCCTGTCCTTCAAGCCAACATCCCCCGCGGCTTGACCTGGCTGGCTACTATTATCGTCCTTTCAAGCGTTGGGAGTCTTAAGACTAAATTTCACTGAAATAATGTTGCTGTGTAAGCCAGCACATAGCTGACGCCCAGGCCAGATACTGAGAAAACATGAGCATAAGAAACTCTCCAACCTGCACCCAGATCTTCCTCCAGACAACTTGCCAATGGCCGCGTCACAGCCAACAAGGGTCAAGGGGGGAAGGGAAGGCAGGGAGACATGGTGTGGGCTGGTCAGAATTTTTGTGAGCCCAGAGGTTCTGTTGTTTGGCTTCCTCTTCCAGCCCATAAGCAGTGAGTGACATGAGTACCGGAGCATTCCAGGCTTCTCACACCCACCTGGTGGCCCCTTCTGGTTCTGAGCGTGTCTCGGCCAGCCCCAGGAGGACAGTAATCGGGTTTGCTGCTGGAAGGCTGGCTTTGGTGCGGTTTCACACCAGGCCTCTCGACTGTGCCTTTTTAAAGTTTCGTCACTCCCAACCAGCTGTTATTTCGCTGCCTGTGGTTTTCTGTCTGACAGTCTGTAGGAAGATTAATAGTCCTACAGCTAAGGGGATCATGATTTTAACACGAGCTTGCAGCCAGCTCCAAGTGACATCGACAGGATTCTCTTGCAGGCTGAGGGGTCCGCGGGACCTTGGAACACTGCAACTGGCCTCCTCAGAGTGGGAGCTCTGTTTCCTTCTGAGATGACAATAACAGTTCCCCTAAGTAGATTCTCTTAGCACGACGGTAAGGTCACCCGAGTTCTGGCAGATGAGGTCCCCTCATGCCTGTTGAGTTGGTGTCTTTTGAACTGAAGAAATGAAGGAATTTGTTCAGAACAGTGTTTTTGTGTATATAGAGAGAAGGACAGCTGTTTGCATGCTGGTCTTTTTAGTCGCTGCTGTGGTGTGAATGTGTCCCCCGAAGTCCGTATGTTGAAACTTCACTGCCAATGCAACAGTATGGGGGGCCTTTAGAGGGTGACTAAGTCCTGAGGGTGGTGCCCTCGTGCATGAGATTAGAGGGCTTTAATACAAAGTGCTTGACAAAGGGAGTTCGTCCCTTTCTTCTCCTTTTGTCCTTCTGCTTTTGGCCTTGTGGGGACACAGCGTTCGCCCTTCTACCGTGTGAGGGCATGGCAAGAATGCTGCCATCAGAGACCGAATGCCAGTGCCTCCAGCAGTGCCTCTAGAACTGTGAGCAATACATTTCTATTGTTTATGAATTACCCAAGTTGCAGTGTTTTGCTATAGCAGCACAAATGGAC
>CAUYRT010035659.1:0-17473 GCA_963574885.1 Lepilemur ruficaudatus | reverse complement strand
ACTCCTACCTGAAATGCCATTTTCCTACTAATAGGCAGGAATACAGAACTTTTAAAGAGTGGGTTCTCAGCTTCAGGCAATTGCTATTCAACTACAGGTAATGATTCCAATTGTCCCATCTCCCTTGAAGACAATCCCACATCATCCACCTAAGAGCTTCCTCTGCCAGGTCCAGGCTGAGCCATCTCCTATAGCACAAGGAACAAAAGACCTTATCCTGCCCCTCCCAACCACTGGCCTGAGGCAGGGATACAGGTTTTAGTTCTCAAAAAAGGGAGTGGAGGACGTTTTAAAGAGACAGAAAACATCTTTGCCATTTTTTTCCCAGGCCATTCCCTCTATTACATATTCCCCACTCTCAAGTTTATGCTTCCATATCTATGGGAGGAGGGGCAATAATCTGTTACATAACAATGGAGAATAAAGTAAAAGGCAAGCAAAATAGCATGCTAACCTTGAATTTTAGACACAATAATCGATTTTTAAAATTGTATTAATTGCTCTAAGTATTTATTTTTTTAGCCTTGCCTTCAATTATAGTTTTATAATCACACATAAAAGAAAATGACAAATCTCAGATATATATCTTTCAATCTTGATACAGTATTCACTCAACCTTAGTATAATTTCCCTCTATGATAAAATTAAGTAATTTTTGTATTCTCAATAATAGATGCATTCATCATATCAATATTCAAGTACAAGAGTAGGCATAAAAATTCTGGTATTTATTAGTCTTTTATAATCTTAGTCTGTTTTGATTGTATATTATTTTAATTTTAGATTTTGACCTTAGATTTTCTTACAGGTTTTTTTTTCCCTTAATATATTTTATGTTCTGATTAGTGCTATCATCAAAGCAAACACAGTTTTTTTAAAAAAGAAAACAACAAATTATTTGTTCATTGTTATTTGTTCTTACATAAGCAAACCTTTTAAGATTTTCTTTTTATGCTTATACCATGTTTATTTAAAGACCATATAACTCAAATTTATTTTCTATCTGATTCAAGTAATTTTGTTCTATCTTCCTAAATTTTATTAAGTTCTGTTGATCTGAGTTTTGCTTATATCTACTTTCTAATATGATGTTTTAATTTTAACTAATAAGACTGAGATTACTTTCTTTGTCATAAAAGATATTGGCCTTTGCCACACATAAATAACTTCATAAGACATCGATAAATGTATCCATAGATCAGAATTCTAACAGAGTAATTTTTACCATTTTCTTAAAACTAGTGCATAGAAGATTTTATTTCCTTCAAAATGATTCTCTTACTTACCTCAATGAGCTACCTTAAAGAAGAGTTTGACTATCTATCCTGAAATTTACATTTTAAGATGGTTTCTGAATTGAACCCTACGGGAATGCTTTTCTCTGCAATTACCCTTGTTTATCATCCCTTTGATTTTATTTAACACATTATCTGACAACAAGAAAAGATCCATGACCTTAATCTTGTTGATCCTCCTATATCCATTAGGCAAATGCCTAATTTAACAAATGAGTCTTCTGTTTTGCCCTAAAACCAGAAAACTCATTTTTCCTCAAACTAATCAATGAAACCAGTTTAGAGCATCAGGTTTTCTTTCAAGAGAGGAAACATAACAAAGAAAGTAAGAAAAAAGAAAAACTATAGCTTAAAGGTGTTTAAACATGAAAACCACATTAAAACTATGCATCTAGATTGTATAAATATTCCCACATGCAGTTAGAGCCTGCACTCACTATTGCCTGAACTTCATTGTCATTATTATTATTACTTTAGATATGGGATCTCACTTTGTTGCCCAGGCTGGCATTTGAGCTCCTGGGATCAGGGTGACCCTCCCGCCTCAACTCCTGAATATGAACTTTATTTTTATTAAGTAAAGATTGACAAACCAGTAGGCAATATATATCCCTGGAGTAGTGTCTGAGATATTGTATACTTTTTGTAAGTGTATGTGAAAATAATATGGCATATCATTCAGCTTGATGTTATTTACATGATATATGCCTGAGAAAATGTTCTTTATACAGTAGTTTAATTTAAAAAATTTAGAAAAATTTTCTTTTTGCTATACACTGAATGAAAATAAATCACATTTCACTTTTATTCTATTTTCTCTAAATAAGCAATGATTTCATGGTTTTACAAACAACTCAATTTTCCAAAAATTTAAATTTAAACAACAACTAGAAAAAAAAAATCATCAAAGCATTATGCAAAAGACCTCATCTTGGATTTTATTAACACAGGAAGGTGATCAAGTCATGGTCCTGCTTCTCATGAAATTTATAATCTTGTTAGAAGTTGTGAAGATATATACAATTTACTGTTAAACCAGCAACAGTCAAGAATTAAAAACAAGTTTTATTGAATCTTTATATTAATAAATTCATATGCTGTAATTTCAGGTAACTATCACTTTCCATCAATTTATGTGTATCTTTTCAATATTCTACATTCTTATGATAACCATGTCTAATTGTCATGTTTTTTCCATCAAGTTATTTCTTATGTTCATAAGACAGTTTTGGTTGTTCAACTAATAAGGAATGGGAGGGGCATTTATTTTACTGACATATATTGGAAAATGAAAAATAATAATTTCTTTGACAAGATTAAACTTCACTAAATATTAAAAATAATCAGATAAATAGACCTAATACTAAGAAGAGGCTCTGTGATACACTGAGTCTTATGGAGATTGGAACTGGAAACTTATTCATGATGTCAAGCAATTCTATGGAGTGAGTTACTTTAATTATATGCTTCCCTATTAAGCATAATAATGTTAAGAATAATTATAATAAACCGTAACAACAAAAATCTAAAAAATAGTAATTTATGAATTTCTGTTATAGAACTTTATCTTTGCAAAGTACTCTGTTTGCATTTTCACTCCCCACCCCTATCCCCAATCAAAATACAGTCATGTGTGGCTTAAAGACTGAGGTACTTTCTGAGAAATGCATTGTCAAGAAATTCCATCCTTGTGTGAACAGCATAGAATGTATTTACTGAAACGTAGATGGTATAGCCCACTACACTCCCAGGCTGTATGATACAGCCTATTGCTTCTAGGCTTCAAACCTGTACAGCATGTTACTGTAGTGAATACTATAGGCAATTGTAACAAAATGGTTAAGTGTTTGTGTATCTAGACATACATAAATTTAGAAAAGGTAAAAATAAAAATACAGTTTTATAATCTTATGGGACCACCATAATATATGTGGTCTCTTGTTGACTGAAACATCACCGTGTGGCACATGACTATACAACAACAAAAATTACTCATTTTTCTTTTGAATTTTACGTTGACCCTCTAGAATAAACTCCAATTGATCTCTTTCTTCATATTTAAGTTAGCATTGTCCCTGTCCGGCAAGTATCTTGCAACACAGCACACAGTAAGTCATTAACAAACTAGAGATTGACTTGTCTGTCAGCTCACTTCTCCTGATAATCCACTGTGAATACAATGAAGGGATCATGTTTTAGAGAGAATTTAAGAACATGGACAGTATTAATTTACAAGAGAATTTTAATTAATAGTTACCCCCCAACAGTGCCCAGGCTTTTCAATGCTATACCACGCTATGTCTCTGTGAATGGCGATCTTAATTACATTCAAGTTTTCACCTAACAATTGGAAGAGCACTATTGCTAAAACTATCATTCTGCTCTTTTTCACACAATACGCCTTTATATATTCCACAAGGTTGACGTTAGGTGCTCCCACAATACACTATTTATAACTGTTTTGAAATTTTAATTTTTTCTAATCATCTCCTTACAATTATTTCTGCCAATAGACTGCTCCCTGGAGAGAATTAGTTTTATAATATATTTATACTTTGTATTAATATACTTACATCTCTAATACTTAGCCCAGATATGGTATATAGCATTTGCTAATTAAATATTTGATGAATTAATTAAAATTTATGTTATTTAAGGGCAAAATGCTTTTTAAAAAAGTTGTTCAAAAATAAATATTTAATAAAATTACTTTACAATTTTGGTTTTATTCATGAATAAGTAGCACTTCCCCAATGCTTGAAGCATAGTATGTATTTCATGTGCATTGGTAAGCCAATGTGCTGAAAATGGTAGTTACTGAAGAAAAAGAAACATTTTATGTTACATGCAGTTGCTTGTAAATTGTATGGTAAGCATTATTTACATTTTTTCTTGTATAGATTTCTGGATTTAGGGAGCTGTGCACTGTCATTCTGTCACTTAATGAAGCAGATATTCTTCTTAGATGAAGTTCAGGGATACTGACTTTTCATAAAGAATAATATTGAATTCAGATGTCTTATTTCTAATATTTGTTCAAATATTTATAAAATTTATTGTCTCCTAACTTGGATAAAAAAATTGTAGAGATTTATTTACATGGTTTTTATTAATCCATCATATTGAAATTATACTGTAACACATTAATAAAGCAAATCCCTTGAGAATAAATAGTGAAACATAGGGCCTTATTGGATTTATAGCTAAGAGCCATAACCTTGCACTTAATATTTAATGGCTTTTTTTTTTTTTTTTTTTTTTTGAGACACAGTCTCACTCTTGCCCCAGCTAGAGTGCCATGGCATCCGCCTAGCTCACAGCAATCTCAAACTCCTGGGCTCAAGTGATCCTTCTGCCTCAGCCTCCCGAGTAGCTGGGACTACAGGCATGTGCCACCATGCCCGGCTAATTTTTTCTATTTTTGACAGAGATGGGGTCTCGCTCTTTTTCAGGCTGGCCTTGAACTCCTGAGCTCAAAAGATCCACCCGCCTCGGCCTCCCAGAGTGTTAAGATTACAGGTGTGAGCCACAGCACCTGGCCTATTTAATGGCTTTTTAAAATTTTTTGTATAACAGGCAATGCTATTTTTATTTTCTCATCAAAATATTTAAAGTGTCCATTTAATTTTTTCAAATCAAAGTTCTTTGAAATTAGTCTATATGTTTAATATACATTCCATTTATCCTATCTCTATACTGTATATTCAAAATAGAATAAGTATACAATAATTGATTGTTATTGACATAACTTTTTATCTGGACACTACTAAGATGGGAAGAAATACATTCTTATAGGACTTTCAGAAAAAGACTTCTGGTTGAAACCTCAAATAGTTGATGTGTGTGATGTGTGTGATCTTTTTGTTTTATATTTCTTAGAAAATGTCCACCTCAAATAATAACATTTATAAACATGTTTTCAGGTAGTATATAGCTTTATAAACTAAATATTTTTACTATAGTATGTTATTTAAGAACTAATAGTTAAGGGAACATTTCATTAAAATACTTGAGAGTACCATCAATGAATCATTTTGACCTGAGCCAGAGAAAATTGGATCCGTCCATCCCAATGCTTAGTAAGAACATTCTCTTGTTGAAAATTTGGCAGGTGGTCCCTGAAACTCTGTAGGAAGTATTTTATTGATGATGAATTCTATTATCTTCTGATTCTTGGAGTTATATTTTCTCTTTGTCAATTAGAATTATTGATTTCAAGAATAACAAAGTGTAATTAACTTATCTACTCTTAAAAAAACTCTTCCAAAATTTAAAGACCTCACTGCAAATTTGGTGTTTTGTACAACCAAAAAAAAATTAAAACTTTAAATTTTCATGACATAGGGTAGCCAAACCCCAATAAGAGATATCTTGATGAAATATCAACTAGAAACAAATTGATATTTTTTATGTTAATGATCTCATAACTTTATAAGAATTCAGGATAAATGTGGGCATTTAATCTTGAAGTTAAATACACTTGATGAAGTTTCACAGTCTGCATTTCTTTTGTAAATATACATATATGATTATATCATAATTAGCTTTTAAAATTTTCTATATTTCCTCTATTGAAAAATGAAAATTATGTCTCTCACACTTACACTGTCAACTGATATTACATTGAGTGGCAACATAATTCATTGAATATCTGAGGAGTACATATTGTTAAGAAAAAAGAATGAAAAAATACAGTTAATTGAACTACTAATATGTCATGCCATCTATTTCAGAGATGCTAACGTGTGGAAAATATGTGCTAACAAGCTGAGCATGGTGGCTCACACCTGTAATACTAGCACTCTGGGGGGCCAAGGTGGGAGGATTGCTTGAACTCAGGCTGGAGTTCAAGACCAGCCCGAGAAAGAGCGAGAACCCATCTTTACTAAAAATAGAAAAATTAGCAGGGCTTTGTGGTGCATGCTTGTAATCCCAGCTACTCAGGAGGCTGAGTCATGAGAATCACTGGAACCCAGCAGTTTGAGGTTGCAGTGAGCTATGATGATGCACACTACCCTGGGGCGACAGAGCGAGACCCTGTCTCCAAAAAAAAAAAAAAAGAAGTGCTAAAAACTAATGAATACAGTAATAGTTGATCAATAAATTTGTTAAAAGAAATTTTTATAAAATTGTGCGATATTAGATTGTCATTTCACAAGAATCAATACAGTATTAATAATGTTATATATTTGCATAAAATCTAGGTTGTTGAGATAGTTTTGAGATTATTATTACTTGCATGTAAAACATACAATTTTTATAGTCTTAAGCACACTATAAATATTTTAAAATGTTCACATAAGACAAAATTAGAGAATTATAGGCCAAATGTTTATGGATGTTTAATATAGCAGTTTCGTGATTTAAAGTAGCAATTAGAAGAATATTGATAAAGAAGCTCAAAATACAGTGGTTTCTAAATATTTAAAATATTTAAAATTATCATTCTAAAGAAATTCATTCAGTTTCAGAAATTAACTTATAACTTTATAATAATTTTAGCATTATATATGAATAAATTACTTTTTATTCTTAAAACCTTCTCCAAGATATCTAATATCAATCATTGTTCTAAAACAAATTGGAAACATTGTATAATTGTTCAGTGAAAGTCTGACCCTAAGGAAAGCAATCTGAAAGTTCATGAATTCCATTCACTGCAAAATATTTTACTTTTCAGTCTAAGAAATTAATTTCATGATGATAATGTTTAAGAGTTCTTCACAAAAACACTTCAGGGTTATAACCTCAATTCGCACACAGTGGAATATTTAAAAAGTAAAGCACTAAATAATATCTTTCCAACAATAGATGTGTTTAAGACAAATATTTTATAAAAGACTGTGTATGAGTCTTTGAATTTCTGAAATGATTCCACCATCTGGGAAGTTTATGTGTATTATATTTCTATCAATATGTAAGTATCTTTACTAATTAAATAGCCATAAGGAAAATAATGTTTATTCATAAAATGTTTATCCTAAACTATATTTAAGGTAAATTAAGGAAAAATATTCTGAAGATATGTCAGAATCTCAGCATGATGCCTAGCTTAAGGTTTCACAATCTGTACTCCTTTTTAATATTTTAGCAAGTATCACTATGCTTTGTGCAAAGCAAGATGAATTCTGTGTTTGACTATATTTGATGATAACCTGGGGGGTGTATCTCATTCTTCAGGCAAGTAAATACTGAGACTATAGAATCAGTACTAATGCCTATTTTTAAAAAGAAATAACTAATTCAGGACACCATCGTGTATAGTTTTTCTTAACATTTTAACCAATTATTGTAAGATTATTTGCTTATTTACATGAAACATACACCTCTTGTATTGGGGTGCTAAAATCAATCTCCTTTTCATTTATGTTGCTAATTCACAGTGGGAACTGCAGGGCAGTTATTTGCTAACAAACTAAGGGAAACTACCAGCTTAGAGCTCAACCCAAACTTTGGCTTGTTATTTTATTTTAGTTCTGATATATTGAAACAATTAAGAAAAAATGCTAAATATGAAACTTTGAACTGGCATATGCATGTTACATGTACACGTGTATATATATTTATCTACTTTATATGTGTACATGGCGGTATGTTGTTAATATCTACCTATTTTTTACTCAGGAAATTACTGCGGAAAAATTTGTATGAGTTTCTTTCTCTTAACTACCTAAGAATGAAAAAAATAAGAAAATATTTACTTCCATAGTTCCATTGTCAATATAATAAACCATTTAATGTATCTACATTAAATGGAGAGTTTGGTTCATTTTTTTTTTTTTTTGAAAAAATGAATTGAAAGTGGAGAGGCAGGCTTAGGGGCACAGGTTACAGAAAGAAAACATGAGACAATTTTAGAGATCATGGTGCTACAAAACTACCTCTTTGAAACTAGTTGGTCATAACCATTCAATCTCCCATGATAAAACTTAATGATTCCACAAAGATATTTTTAGAAAAATTAAACTACTTCTGTATATACCTTGTCAAAACTTCCTTATTTTTCAATAACTTTCCCTTGTTAAAAAAAGGCTTTTAAGTATTTCTAATACTTCAAAATCACCAGTTAGCAATGAATTAGCAAGAATATGGGTTTTGTTTTAATTCTGTGATAGCCATAGTGACTTTTCTTCTATGTATGAGGAGTATAGTAGCTATTTGGCATAAACTGTTACTCGTGAGGCGAGAAGTAATTGCTTTGCCTATGATTAAACATAATGATTCAGGGTACTTAGCTATATTATTTTTTAAATCCCAAAGTAAAGAGCAAGCCATATTTTTTTACATCAACTACATCATTTTTTTCCTTGTGGAAACATAGACAATGATAAAGGAAATTGTACAATTAAATCTTTTACTTTTAGTAGAAACATTTAAAAAGGTGTTATCTTAAGTAAATTCAAAGAAAAATCATCAATCTGAATAGCAGAGAGAATGCACACATATTTGTAAATTTATAGTACTGTCGATAGAATAAAGATATGACTAATAGACCAATGAATTAATCAATTAAGTATGTATATTTCAAATATATTTTTTGATAATTTTTTATCATTAATTCAAAATATTACAGGGATACAAATTTTTTGGTTACATATATTAATTTTGTTATGCTTGAGTCAGGGTTATAAGTGTGTTTGCTCATCATCCAAATAGTGTTCATTGTACCCGTTAGGTAATTTTCACCCATCGCCTTCGCCCTGTTCCCCCTGCTTGATTTCCACTGAGTTCTAATTCCCTCAGCTTGTGAGTAGGACCTCGGAGCCAGAAGCAGGGCCATGGGGGCGATGGGCTGATCCAACCTGCAGGACGGGGTCAAGGCTGAACAGGCAGCAAGCAATTGGGACCTGGAGGGCAGAGTCAGGGCCAAGCAGGTGGTGGGCTATTTCTCAGGCTCAGAAACTGGATGCCAAGTCACGTGGGCAGAGGTCAGTTCCAGTGGCCAGGCACTAAAGAGTTCTCCCTGCAACCCCCAGGATCCACAGAAGCACTCTCCCAAAGCCTCCCAGGTCAGAGTCTGCGTGCTCAGATCCTGATGTGCTGTTGTGGAGGGGCGCTTAGCTTCTAGTAACCTGGTATATTTTAGAGAAGCCTCCTATTGGTCTGCTCCCTCCCCGCCTGGTGGGGGCAATATTTGCAAAGCTGAGTCCCCTGCTGACCTGACACCATTCACCCAAGAGCTCAGGGTAGCTTTAGCTGTTGCCCCATCCCCACCACACCTGTTGTCTGGTGCAATGACTCTGCACAGACTTCAGGCAGGTCCCTGATCTGTGGCAGCAGAAAGCGCCCTCTGTCAACTCAGCCACGGTGCCTGCAGGCTGTGCATGGTGCCCTAGCGCTCTGTCCTGGTAATCTTCCCTGCACGTACTTTGATATTATCAAATGTAACACCTCATCACTTTTTCCCCCACACTGAGAGTCCCATGCTGCTTCTCCGTAGTTTTATAATGTTCCTTCTGATAATAGTTGTCTGTAGGCAGGCGTCTGCTTCCAATTACTCTTCTTTCCTTGGGAATGGTGGTCTCGCAGGCTGCTTCTAATCTACCATTTTTTTTCCCTCCTGATGTCTCCTTCTGTTGGTGGCTTCGGGATAAACTCTTCCAGTGGCAGCGACTGGACGCCGTGTTTACTCCCACTGGTGGCCATAGGGCAAACTTTCCTTGGGTGTGCTTGCAATTTGCTTGGTGCTGGCTTCCTTCCCTGCAGCAGTAGGGTGTCCAGGGACCGGTGGTGCAAACTGGCCACGCCAACAGGCTGCAGCCTCAAATATTAATTAACCTACTAGTCACCGTCAATTTAATCACAAGGACAAACCATACACATATAATCTGATAGTTTCAAATATGTGTGTTAAAATTCATCTTTCAATTTATGTGTTTCTTAAAGGCAAATAACATTTTTGTTACTGTTGTTATAGCTCCACCAAACATGGCAGAATATCATTGTTGATTATTTATTTAATGTATGAATTGGCTTTTAAATTTTATGCTTAAAGGCAAAGTGTGCCATAATTAGTTAATAATCTGGAGCAAAGAAATCATCAGTAGTTAGCAAATATCCAGGTTTGTCCTAAATATAGTTATCAGAAATTGGTATAAAAACATGTTCAATTTATAGACCTCTATGAAGAGTAAATACAGCAAACAGTTCAAGAATAGAAAATTATTATAAAAATAAATAATGAATATATGTTATGGGAAAATAATGAAAGTACAGAAAAATGAAAATAATTAATAAAGATATGAGACTTATTAGTTTAACCATGCTATCAGTTATGAACTATTTATTATATTAAACATTAATGGACTGTTAATGAGCTTGAAAATGACATATGATTTAACAAAGACTACTGGAAAAAACTTTCTAAAGCCAAAGTATTTCAAGGACAGAAAAAAATGAAAATAACCTCTAAACCCACTGAAGCAACACTCTTTCTACTGAGGCACAGTTAGCCAAACTGTAGAAAACCCAAGCATGACTTAAAAATGAATGGCCCTGAATAAATGCCGGTTGAATGAAGCTCAGTGGAATGTGGCATCAATATCAACATTAAACTACATTTTTACCAGGTTTCTACATAATTATAAGAACTGCAATGACAATAATTATATTCTAGGAAAATTTTATCAACCTTGATTTTGAGACATATCAATATGTAATATTAAATATTATAACTGGCTTGTAATCAGCCAGATAAATGCAATATAATCCATAACTTTGCCTAGAATGTCCTCAGTAAAATCATTGGTTAAGCCTTTAGTACTCATTATTTTTGTTTGTATTATCCAAACTGGTCTTGTGTATAATTTTATGACGGAAGTAAATAAGATAGAGTTATGTGATCGATACAAAAGATAACTTTTTAAATGTATTTCCCAATCGTTATTTTAAACTCAAAGGTAAAATACATGTTTAATTTACACTTTATTGACTCAATTACAGATTCCTTATACATGTCATGAACTTTGTAACAGGATGTTACATGTGTGCCATGAGTTTGTCACAGAGAATTATGACAATGTTTTAAAGAATAATTAAGTGGGGCCAAGTACATGATATCCTATAGAAATAATTAGGATATCTATCCATGGTGTATGACAAAATTATAAAGGAGAATCTGTCAGATTAATGAACACCAGCCCTTAGCTTTTTAAATAAACTGGATCAAAAAAATTAGGAAAGAGAGAGAAAGATCCTCTGAAAACAGTTATGACATACTTTTCACCATCTTTCAGGGAAAGCCAGAGAAGTATTTCTCTCATATGTGAGGTTAGATGGAGGATATTTTGCCAGGACTATGTGGACATTGGGTAGCATAAGGAATAATGTGGGAAGCTAAAGCTGAATCAGCCCATGGTGCCAGAGCATTAGGAGACAGAGCCGTGTTGGGAATACGATGATTAATTTTATGTGTCAACATGACTGGATGCTCTGATAACTGATAAAACATTATTTCTGGGCATGTCTGTGAAGGTATATCCAGAAGAGATTAGCATTTGAATCAGTAGACTGAGAAAAGAAGATGCATCCTCACTAATGTGGGTAGGCATCACCCAATCCTTTGAGTGGCAGACAAAATTTTAAAAAAGGTAGAGGAATGGTAAATTTTATCTCTCTGTTCTTGATCTGGGACATCCTTTTTCTCCTATTCTTGGACATCAGAGCTCCTGGTTCTCAGGCTTTTGGACTCCTGGACTTGTATCAGTTCTCCTACTCCCATCTCCACTTCCTCTCAGTTCTTTGATCATGAACTGAGAATTACACTACTGGCTCCCCTGGATCTCAGGCCTTCAGGCCCACACTGAATTATAACCCCAACTTTCCTGGCTCTCTAGCTCACAGATGGCATGTTGTGGGACTTCTCAGCCACCATAATCATGTGAGTCAATTCCCATAGTAAATTCCCTCTTATATATGTATATGTCTTCCACTGGTACTGTTTCACTAAAGAATCCCGGCTTATACAGGGAACAAGCTTCATGTCCAAAACAAATTGGCATGGGAGAAGAGAGAGCAAACAATTTGCTTGCAATAGACCAGATGTGAGCAATGCAAGACATTGCTTTCCAGGAGCTACTTTGAGAGGCATATTACACAGGACTTCAGCAGGAGAGTGAAGTGACTGAGGAGAAGGGAAGAATGGTAGAATTTCTAGTGCAACAGTGGCTAGCTGGGGAAGTAAACAAGCCCACTGCCTAGGATTGCATTTGTGACTAACTCTTTTAGAAATATCTCTTAATCATTATTGACCCAGGAAAAAGAAAAGAAAAAACACACCATAATAGGTAATAAAAACTATTATACTTTAATATTTTAAAAAAAATAGATCACCTTTTCTCCTTTACATTTTTTGAGTAAAAAATTCAAAACTAAAACACAAATCTAAAAGTTAAGAAAGTTAAGTAGGAGTGTTTTATATACTCAATTTATTAATGAGTAGTTCTTAAAGTAATAAGATTTTCAAGAAAGTATGTAGTCATCTTTCTGCACTCTGTCCCACATGTTATATTTACTAGGGAATCATAGCTATAAATATGTGATGGAACTTACCCTATGAATGCTTGCCTCATGAACTTACCCAAGTACTTTGTTACTACTTTTTAAAATAAATTCCAAATAACTAATAAATCAAGGGAATATAGATATTATTACATATTTGACTCATTCACCCTTCAATGAATTACATAATTTGACAACCTAGAGACATTTCACATTCAACAATTTCTGAAAAACTATTTAACTGCTAAAGGTTTTATTCTCACTAAATTTAATCCACCCAGGGCAATGCCCTTTTAACTGTCACAGTCTGTACATTCTCCTCCATCAGGTTGAATAATTTTATGTTAATATTATGTTTAATGTAAATCTCGTGAGTTTTTTTTATTAACAAGAGACTAAAACACGTTTTTATGCATTGGATATTTCTAATTATAATACTTTCTAAGTTACTTTGCTTTCTGAAGTTCTTTCCTAAATCACATCTTGAGTCAACCAAACTGTAATGAAGTTTTTATAGACAATTTTATTTGAACCATATTTTAGAGCCAAACAGTTTTGCTCTTGTACATTTCATGAACATTTCTCTCAGAACATTTGCAAAGATAAATTGAGTTATCTATAATTTTATAATTTATTTATCATAATAATATGCACCCAGGGTTGTATTTTCTTCAAATTGTGATATCCTTCATGTATATGAAATATTTTCAGAGAAAATAGCACTGAGATAATAAAAACCATTATACAATTAAAGTGGCAACATAGTCTAAAAGAGTATGTATGATTATTTTACTTTCAAAATCTTCATAAAATTATTCTTAATAAACACATTTTCACATTGTTAAAACTCCATATATTTTTTTCTAGAGTTGAATTTTTTGAGAAAACAAGTTTTTTTGAAAATCATGTTAAAGGCTTATATTAGTTAATTTAATGACAAAAACTATAATATTTTCTGTAATTTTTAAATTTTATGACAAACATATGGGAATATTTTATACAGTCATTAGGTTTCTTTATCCCTACTTCTACATTGTTTAATAAAAATACAAAGTCAAATTTTTTGACTTACCAATATGAAGAAAACTTTGCTAGTGTGAAATATTACTCTATGAATGATCATAATTATCATGCACTGCTACTATGTATAGACAAATCACATATACATATGTATATAGTCTTAATGTTGGTTCTTATGATTAAAATTATTAATAGTATATGTATACTTTACTATAGTATATATAAAATAAAGTATTATTGTTAAAATATTAATTATTAATTATATTATTATTAAATAAACTATTTTAAGTTTTATACAAAAATATAATATTTCAAGATAAATATTAATACTTTCAGGAAACAATTCCTTTAGATCTAGTAGATTCATTTTTCATATATCCTACATTAATTTCACTGTTTGTTACCAGAAAGTATAAGCAAAATGAGGCATGTATTTCCACTTAAAAACTAAATCCTCTTAATGCTTTTAACATAATGTTTTCCAAAGAACATTGCCATAAATTCTCAAGCAGTTATTATATATTCAATTGAAGTTGCAATTATTCAGTCAGCCTGACAACATCTTGTCTGTAACCTTGTTGATCTGCATAAAAGCCAATAAATACTGTATGTAGTGGTATTATCTGAGAAGAGCAATCTTGCCCAGGACACTGAGGGATCATTCCTATCTTCCTTCAAGTGCTTTCATGAAATATTTACTGTGCAGATATACCAGAAGTGGATTTCAGTTTAATATCTACTCTCAACTGTAGCTGTGTTGATGCATGCAATACCCTTTCTATGTGAATTTTGAAACATTTAATTTTGGGTTATAATAACAAATCAAGATAGTCAACTATTATTTATTTATAATACATGGAAAATAAACACTGACATAAATAGTTCCAAAGAAATAACTAATTGTATATATGTGAAATGTATTTTTACATTACTTAAAATTGACTCTCCAATCTCTATACCATTATGGACTCAGTAATACAGTGATCACAAACTCTGGCTAAGCAATGCAATCCAGATGCATAAGTAGATTGAAAAATAAATAAAATGGAGCCTTCATTCAATGTGAAATTAATCTTGGAAAAGATTATATAATAGTTAAACCAGAATACTCTGAGCCCTTTATATAAACTGAAGGAAAAAAAAATCTATTTATGCCTTACACATTATAAGCTACTTATAAACTGAATGCAACAAAAAATAGCTTTCATATAATTTGAGTTGAAGATTTCTAAATATTCTAATATTCATTTTACTCTTCTATAGAAACTCTTAAGATGGGTTCTAATAACAATTGCAAAAAATATTTTTGTTATTTACAAACATGTAATTTGTCTCAATTACATCAATGATTATAATTCAATACTTTATTATCTTCTAGGACACTTTTATTTGGTCTACTTTGAAAAAAAGTGACAAGTATTATTCTATCTTTCTTCATTGAATCATTTCTATTAAAAATTTTATTAATTTTCTTTTACATATGAAAATATTACACAGCAAAAGACACTCTAATTTCAAGATATGACCATACAGCAAGCAAGACAACACATATTTTGGAACTATATACATTTCCCTGCCACTTTGCCTGGAAAACATCTGAATTTCAAGCTAAATTGATTCCTCCCCCAACCCAGGTGTCAGTTCATTTAATACTAACCTATTATATCTTCTCTTGAAAAGGATTGCATTAAAAAAAAAAAACTATATACAGGGTTCGGCCAACTCCTACCCTTAAGTGACACCTATTTGCCTGCAGACTAAACTAGATTGCCTGATGTAATTTTTACATCTAATAGAAGCACACAGGGCTGGGGAATGAGATAAGATTCCAGACACCTCCATCTCTCTTTCTCAGCTAGAGGCAGTGAACCTTCCCTCATGTATAGCATATCACCACTACAGCCTACAAATAACTAGAATTTGAGAAAACTGCCACACTAGGCTATCTATTACTAAAGAATTTATTAAGTGACTTGGCCATCTGAAAGTACCCATAAGCAGAAGCAAATGTCCTTACCTAACATACACTACAGTCACATCATTAAGAGAGAAAAAAACAGCCCCATATCAACAAAAGTAAAGTCAAAAACAACAAGTGACAGCTTCTCCAAATGAGAAGCAATAAGCCCAAGAACTCTGGCAGCATGAAAAAACAGAGTGTAACAATACCCCCAAAGGATCACACAGCTCTCCACAATATACTCCAAACAAAAGAAATTTTTTGAAGTGTCATAAAACAAATTAAAAATATGGAGTAATCTCAATGAGATCTGGGAGAAAGTTGCAAAACAACACAAAAAAAAATTTTAAAAATTAGCACATCAATGAAACATTCACTAAAAAGATAGATTTTTGTTTAAAACAACAGAACTTGAGAAAAGAAAGATTCAATAGATAATTAGAAAATACAGTAGAAAGTTTTAACAACAGATCAGGTCAAGCAGAAGAAAGAATTTTGGAGTTTGAAAACAGGGCTTTTAAATTAACTTAGCAAGTAGAAAATTTAAAAAGAAATCAAAGAAATGAACAAAGTCTTTGATAAATATTGAATCATGTAGAATGCCCAAACATAATAATAATAGGTATTCTTAAGGGATAAGAAGAAAAAGCAAAAAGCATGGAAAACCTATTTGAGGGAATAATGGAGGAAATATTCCTTGTTCTTGCTAGAGATTTAGACATCCAGATTAAAAAAAAAAAGCCATCAAACTTCTGGGAGATTCATTTCAAATAGAACATCAAAAAGGTACAGAGTCATCAGAATGTCCAAAGTCAAACTGAAGGAGAAAATCCTACAAAAGCTTCAAGACAAAAGCATCAAGTAAGTTACAAAGAAAAGTGCACAAGACTAACAGAAGACTCTTCAGCATAAACCTTATAAGCCAGAAGACACTGGGGACCAATCCTTAATCTTCTAAACAGAACAACTGTCAGCCAAGAATTTTATAGCCTTAAAAAGTAAGTTTCATAAATGAAAACAAAATGAAGTCCTTCCCAGACAATCAGACACTAAAGGAAATTTTCACTACTAGGTCAACCCGACAAGAAATGCTCAAGGAAGATTTAAACTTTGGAACAAAAGGTCAATGCTCACCAGTATAAAAACACCTGAAAGTTAAAAAAAAAATGCAACAAGGAGAATAAAAACAGCAAAGTGGCCACCAATATCATGACTGAAAGAGAATCTCATACATAATTATTAACAATGAATATAAACAATCTAAATGCCCCACATAAAAGGTATAGATTTGGAGAATGGATAAAAAACATAAGCCAAATATCTACTATCTCCAAGAGATGCATTTAATAAAGATTATGATAGACTCAAGGTTAAGGGGTGGGAACAAATATTCCATGCAAATAAAAACCCAAAGTGAGCAGCGCCAGCTATTCTTATATTGGATAAACCAAACTTTCAATTAACAACAGTGGAAAAAAAAGACAATCTCATTATATAATGATAAAAAGTTTGATTCAATGAGAAGGTATAACAATCCTAGTCTGTTATCCACCATGAGTTGATTTTTGTGAGAGGTGAGAGGTGCAGATCCTGTTTCACTCTTCTACATGTGGTTATCCAATTTTCCTAGCACCATTTATTGACTAAGGATACTTTTCCGCAGTGTATGTTTTTGTCTGCTTTCTCAAAGATTAGATGG
>CAUYRT010035657.1:0-38042 GCA_963574885.1 Lepilemur ruficaudatus | reverse complement strand
CATTTATTGAACACGGATTCTTCTACCCCGTATACTGGGGTGCTGTCTACTTTGTCAAAGATCAAATGGCCATATGTGGATAGTTTTGTATCTGGGTTCTCTGCACTGTTCCATTGGTCTATATCTCTATTTTTGTGCCAGTACCATGCTCTTTTGGTTACTATATCCTTGTAGTATAGTTTAAAGTCTGATAGAGTGATTCCTCTAGATTTGTTCCTTTTGCTTAAGGTGGCTTTGGATATTTGGGCTCTTTCTGGTTCCAAACAAAGCATAAAATTATTTTTTCTAGATCTACAAATGACACTGGTATTTTGAGGGGGATTACATTGAATATGTAAATCACTTTGGGTGGAATGGACATTTTAACAATGCTGATTCTGCTGATCCATGAGCATGATATATTTTTCCATTTTGTTTACATCATCTGCAATTTCCATCCTCGAAGTTCTCCTTGAAGAGATCTTTTGCCTCCTTGGTTAAAAATATTCCTAAGTATTTTATTTTCTTTGTAACTATTGTGAAGCTATTGAGTTTTTTATTTGATTCTCAACCTGACAGTTGTTGCTGTATAGAAAAGCTACTGATTTGCATACATTGATTTTGTAACCTAAGACTTTGCTGAATTTATTTGTCAATTCCAGGAGTCTCTTGGTGGGAATCTTTGGGGTATTCTAAACACAAAATCATATTGGTAGAGTGCTGTGAGATCCTGTCTCTATGAAAAATAGAAAGCCAGGTGTTGTGGCATTCCTGTAATCTCAGCTACTTGGAGGCTGAAGCAGGGGAATCACTCAAGCCCAGGAGTTGGAGGTTGCAGTGAGCTACAATGGCACTACTCTACTCTACCTAAGGCCACAGAGTGAGACTCTGTCTCAAAAAAAAAAAATCATATCATCAGCAAAGAGCGATAGTTTGACTGCCTCTTTCCCCATTTGGATACCCTTAATTTCCTTCTCTTGCCTGATTGCTCTGGGTAGGACTCCCAGCACTATGTTAAATAGAAGTAGAGACACTGGGCATCATTGTCTTGTTCTAGTTCTAAGTGGAAATGCTTTCAATTTTTCCCCATTCAGTATGATGTTGGCTGTGGGTTTGTCATATATGGCTTTTATAATTTTGACATATGTTTCATCTATGCCTATTAAAAGTTTTTATCATAAAAAAGGGTGCTAAATTTTGTTGAACGTTTTTTCTGCATCTATCAATCTTTATTTTTGCTTCTGTTTATGAGATGAATAACGTTTATCAATTTACATATGTCAAACCATCCTTCCATACCTGGGATGAAGCCCAGCTGGTCATGGTGGATTATTTTTTTGATGTGGTGCCCTAATTCAGTTTGCTAGAATTTTATTGAGGATTTTTGCATCTATGTGCATAAGGGATATTGGTTTATAGCTTTCTTTTTTTGTTGTGTCCATTCCTGGCTTTGGTTTGGAGATGATATTGGCTTCATTAGAATGAATTGGGGAGGATTTATTCCTCCTTGATGTTATCAAATAATTTCTGCAGTATGGGTATTAATTCTTCTTTGTAGGTCTGATGAATTTGGCTGTGACAACATCTGGTCCAGGATTTTTTGGTTTTGTTTTTGGAAGATTATTTATTTATTTATTTATTTATTTATTTATTTATTTATTTATTTTAAATTTCAGAATATTACAGGGGTAAAAATGCTTTGGTTAAATATAGTGCCTTTGCACTGCCCAAGTCAGAGCTATAAGCGTGAACATCCCCCAGACAGCACACACTGCACCTGTTAGGTGTGAACTTACCCATACCCTCCTCCCCTTTGCCACCTTTCTGACACCCAATGAATGTTACTTCCATATGTGCACATAAATGTTGATCAATTAATATCAATTTAATGGTGAATACTTGTGGTATCTGTTTTTCTATTCTTTTGATACTTCACTTTGAAGAATGGGCTTCAGCTCCATCCAGGATAATATAAGAGGTAGTTCACCATTTTTTATGGCTGAGAAGTAGTCCACGGCATACATATACCACATTTTATTAATCCACTCATGTATTGATGGACACTTGGGTGGATTCCACATCTTTGCAATTGTGAATTGTGATGCTATAAACATTTGAGTGCAGATGTCTTTTTTATAGAATGTCTTTTTTTCCTTTGGGTAAATGCCCAGGAGTGGGATTGCTGGATCAAATAGTAATTCTACTGTTAGTTCTTTGAGGTATCTCCACATTACTTTCTATAGAGGTTGTACTAGTTTGGAGTCCCACAAACAGTGTACGAGTGTTCCTATCTCTCTGTATCCACACCAACATTTGTTGTTTTGGAACTTTTTGATAAAAGTCATTCTCACTGGAGTTAAGTGATATCTCATTGTGATTTTGTTGACATATTTTTATTGCTATTTCAATTTTTTTGCTCGTAATTGATCTGTTCAGGAATTCTATTTTTAACTGATTGAGTCTTGGGAGGTGATGTGTTTCCAGGAATTTATCCATTTCCTCAACATTTTGAGCTATGTGCATAGAGATTTTTATAGTATTCACTGATGATATTTTGTATTTTTGTGGTATCAGTTGTAATATCTCTCCTTTCATTTCCGATTGTGTTTATTTGATTCCTTTCTTATCTATTTCTGGTTAATCTAGCAAGAGGTCTATCGATTTTATTTATCTTTTCAAAGAAACACTTTTGTGTTTCATGAATCTTTTGTATTTTTTGTTTTGGTTTTTTATTTCATTTAATTCTGCTCTGATCTTAGTTATTTATTTTTCTCTTCTGGGTTTGAGTTTGGTTTGCTCTTTCTTTTCTAGCTCCTTGAGATGATTCATTAGATTGCTGATTTGTGATCTTCCTGTCATTTTGTTGTAGATGTTTAAGACTATGAATTTTCCCCTTAGGAATGCTTCTGCTAAATTCCACAGATTATGATAACTTGTGTCCCCTTTGTCATTTAATTCAAAGGATCTTTTGATTTCTACCTTAATTTCTTCTTTGACCCAATAACCATTCAGCAGTAAGTTATTTTATTTCCATTACTTTGTGTAGAATTGAGTATCTCTGTTGGAGTTGATTTATAATTTTATTCCACTATGATCTGAGAAGATGCATGATCTGATTTATTTATTTTTTTAATTTGTTGAGACATATTTTGTGGTCTAAGATGTGAGCAATCTTAGAGAATGTTTCATGTGCTGATGAGATTAATGTATATGCAGTAATCTGGGGCTAGAATGTTCTATAAATGTCTGTTTGGCTCATTTTTTCTAGAGTCCTGTTTAATTTCAGTTTTTCTGTATTTATTTTCTGCTGGAGTATCTGTCCAGTTCTTTCAGTGGGCTGTTAAAATCTCTGGCAATTACAGTGTTGCTGTTCATCCCTTTATTTAGCTCGAGTAGGGTTTGCTTTATGTTTCTGGTGTACCTGTGTTAGATGCATAAATATTTAGGATTCTTATGTCTTCTTTATGAATTGCTCCCTTTACCATTATATAATGACCATCTTTGTCTTTCTTTACTATTGTTGATATGAGGTCTACGTTATCTAATATTAGAATGGCTATACCTGCTTTCTTTTGGTTTTCATTTGCATTGAATATTGTTTTCCATCCCTTCATCTTGAGTCTGAATGAGTCCTTATAGGTTAGATGTGTTTCCTGGAGACAATAGATACTTGACTTGTTTTTTTTTTTTTTTTTATCCATTCAGACAACCTATGTCTCTTGAGTGGGGAATTCAAGCTGTTCACATTTATTGAAGGAATTGATAAGTGGGATGCATTTCTGCTCATCCTGTTGAATAGAAGAAACTTATTACTTTGTTTTACCTCATGAGTGATTATTTTATATGAGCTTTGAGCTGTAGCTTTTGGGTGATTTTACACAGGTGGGTTTCTATTATGTGGATTGGTGTATAATTCAGGTCTCAGTACTTCCTGCAGGGCAGGTCTGGTCTGAAAAATTCCCTCAGTGTTTGTTTGTCTGAAAAAGTCTTTATTTCTCCCTCATATAAGAAGCTTAGTTTTGCAGGATACAAAATTCTAGGCTGGCCATTATTCCATTTAAGAAGACTGAAGAGAGGGCCCCAATCCCTTCTGGCTTGTAAGGTCTCAGTTCAGAAGTTTGCAGTTACCTTGATGGGTTTTCCTTTGTAAATTACCTGATGTTTTCACCTTACAACTTGTGGGATTTCCTCCTTTGTGTTAACTTTGGCTAGTCTGATGACTATTTTTCTTGGTGATTGACTCTTTGCATTGAATCTCCCAGGTGTTATTTCAGCTTCTTATACCTGTATATCTAAATTTCTAGCAAGACCAGGGAAGTTTTCCTCAATTATTCCCTCAAATACATTTTCCAACTCTTGTGTGTTTTATTCTTCACTTTCATGGATGCCTATAATTCTTATGTTTTGTCTGTTTACATGATCACATATTTCTTGTAGTCTTCATTTTTTCCTCTTACTTCTCTGTTTTTTTTTCTTTAACTGACTAGTTCAATTCAAAAGTGTTGTTTTCAAGCTCTTATATTCTTTCTTCTGCCTGGTCTAGTCCATTCTTAAGGCTTTCCAGTGTGTTTTGTATTTCCTTAAATGAATTTTCCATTTCCAGAAGTTCTATTTGATTTTTTTAATAATTTTATTTCCTTAGTTAATTTTTCTTTTATTTCCTGAATTTTTTTTTGTGTGTGGCTTCCTTGCATTGGTTTTCCATTTTCTCTTGTATTTTATTGAGCTTACTTATGATCCACATTTGCAATTCTTTATCTGTCATTTCAATATTCTGATTTTGGTTGGAATCCATTGCTAGAGAACTGGTGTTCACTTTGGAGGATGACCTTTCACTCTAATTCTTCATTCTTCTGGAGTTCTTTCACTGATTCCTTCTCATTTAGAGCAGCTGCTGCTTCTTATTTTGGGGTTTTCTTTTGCTTACACAGGGCTTTTTCCCCCACTCTCACTCATATGGATTTGTTTGTAGCTCATGTTGTGTAAGGACCTTTGACTGTTTCTTGGTGCTTTGATGGTGATCTAGGTTCTGAATGGATGCCTTGGCCATAGATATCCTTGTTGTGGTCATTTTCTCAGTTTCTAGTTGTTTGTAGACTATAGGAGTGGTGAACTATGTATGTGAGCAGATTCCTTGTCTCTCTTTGATGAGGGAGGATGGAGGTCTTTGAAATCCTTTCTCTTTCTGCAGCCCTGTGGCCTTCTTAACAGTGTGAATGGTAATAGCACACCCAGTTTAATCTCTGAGACAGTAGGTGGTGTTTGAGGGCAAGAATCTACCACTCAGTCTACCAATCTACCCTGTACAATTGAGTTGGTAAATTCTGTAAAGGGTGTGCAAGTTGACCTCCCTGTCAGTAGGTGGCACTTGCCAGATGGAATAAGCTGCAGTGTTGTTTTGGGGTCCTGTGATCATCTCTAGCCCCTCAGAAGAATCACTTGAATGCCCCACATGGTTGGTAGGGCCCTGGAACTTCAAGTTCATGTTTATTCTCTTCCATAGCAGAAGCAGGTGGGGGAGTAAAGCTGGGTGGGGCTGGGTGGAGTGACCTTGCCCTCAGGCACCACAGAAACTGGCAAAATATCCATTTCAGCAAGGGCCCAAAGTCTGCTCCCAGCTTCTGGGCAAAGTCACCAAGGAGGGGCTGAAGTGGACCCACCCAACCCCAAAATCTGCTCATGCAGGTAGGGTCATCTGAGAATCACAGACTGGCAGTCTGAAGCAGGCCTCACTCCTCTCCATGCTTCCCTGCTCCATGTTTCCCCCAGCATCTGCTGGTAAGCAGAAGCTCAAGCAAGCTGAGCTCCCCCACAACTCTGATGTGTGCTGGGATGCTCCCCGCCCAGTATCCTGGCCTCAGCTAAGAGCATGGCCCTCCTGTGGGGTGAGTGGTGCCCCATGAGCATGCTGTATCTAACCCCCACTCCACTCTCCCTGTGATGTGCTGCTCATGTAGCCTCCTTTACCTCCTGAGACTAATTCACAAATCTCCCCTCCATGGCCCCAAGCAATGTGATTGAGACCTGGAGATGTTGACTCTGGCCTGCTAGACTATCCTTAGATCCCCAAATATCAATCCCTGATCATGCCAGGGAGAAGCATGTTGGTTCTGAGTTGCCCAGATAATGCCCAAGCAGGTTTGATGTCCCTCCGTCTTGGGGCATACCCACTCTGATGGAATCATGGGGCAAGAAGCACTAGTGAGGGCTAGTCCAAGCACTAGTGAGGTGCTTGGAGTTCACAGTCCAAGCACCCATCCATCCACTCACTGCAGGACCCCAAGAGAAAAGGTCTGAGCCCCACTCTCTGTGGAAGCCTTGGTGTGTTGGCTCAATTGTCTCTCTTGGCAGCTATGTTTGGGGGAGGGGCAAGTGAAAAAAAGAGTCTAGGTGGAGGAATTCTAGCACTCTGGTCATGTCTGTCCCTCACTCTAGGAGATTGCCCACCCAGAACATCCAAGCACTGGGATCATGCAGATCACCTGGCACCCACTGAACTCCTGTGGCTCCTACAGTCCGGGCCAGATTTGGGAATTATCTGTTTGGGAATGAATAAGATGAAACCTGAGAAGTTGAAGTCCCCTGGAGAGGACAAAGGTGTAAAGTGGGTAGAGAAACAATATGGCGCCTGCTATTCCAGCTCAGGTCTATGGAGATGGGAGGCATCCCAGGGAGGCTGGAAGCCTGGTGCTCTGTCCACAGGAAACTCCCAACTCACTGGCAGCAGCAGCCCCTGGGCCTCCGTGTGCAGAAAGTCTCTCAAGCAGCTCAGGAATCCACGGACTGTCAGAGATGCAAGGGAGGGAGTGACAAACCACTCCACCTACCTTTCTCATTGGTCTCCAAGCCTCTCGGGGTTTGATCTTTGCCGATGCCTCGCTTCTTCCTGCTCTGCTCCACAACTTCTTACCATGGAGTCTCCTGAAGGTTCTGGTACCCTTCCCTCAGACCCACACCCAATCTCTGTTTGTCTGTTTTTTCGTTTTTTTCTCTTTCATCTAAAATTTCTCCTTCTTACTGATATGCTGTGGCAGCTGGTGTCTCTGGTCAGCCATCTTCGCAAAATCAAAATCACAATTTAAACCATAGATGTTATATGAATACTTTGAAGGATACAACTTGATTTTTCTGGAAATAAAACTACACAAAAATAACTACTTTATGGCACTTTGGAATTTATCACCTAAACATATAAGTTCATACCTTTCCAGTGTATCGATCTTTATTTTGCAAATGTTTCAGCAGCATTTACTATCATTGAAATAGTGGCAACATGTTCTACTTAAGATCAAACAATCTCCTGAAATCTGGCAAGGTTTAACAGAAATTTAAAACAATACTTTCCAGGGAAAATGCTAACCATCTGCAACTGTTATTATTAACACTATTCTTTTCTTTTTTCTTCCTATATTATTTACATTTCCTGTTGCTCTCAAAGCTTTCAATCTATCATTAGCAATTAATTGTAAACAAATGGGTGAAGAGGATGTTTGTATCTATGGGTTTTTTCCCTAAGCCAAACAAATACAGGATCTTGTTTTAATCACATGAATGTCCTGTTCACACACAAGTCTACCTGAGCTCTGCTAAGAAAAATCTGTGACAGAACACAAAAATGATTACTTTCAGAAAGGAAGGATATCATCTAAATAGTGCTCTTGGTGTCCTTTTAGTAGTTGGACAAACTTTCTAAAAAAGGAAAAAGAGTGAAACATGTTAATAAGGGAGGGCTACTTTAATAGTTTGTTAGTGTTATTTAAAGTAGAAAACATGTACTTAGATACATTTGCACATAAAGAAAAATTGAAACATCAGAACCTACTGGGTTCTTTTGTGTTACCTTGTCCTAACCACTTAAGTCCAGTTACATTAAAGGAAGTTGTTTTATACCAACTTATGGACTCTTTCTTTTAGTCCTTGTTGTAACCACCAGGATAGATCACCCAATGCCACCCACTTGTATCTCTGCCAGAGCGAGTACACAGTTACTTGTTCAGTTTTGCAGGAGATGCCTCTTTGATGTTGCTCAGCCACCATTTCCTTTCCATTCGCTTTTATCTCCATCCTGGCACTCATTCCTGCAGCATCCTCTTCTCCAGATGGTCTCCATCTCCCCTTTAGAAGTGCCCAAAATATTCCAGCTTCCTCCTCTTGATCTTTTCCCATCGACAGCCACGTTATCCCTCAGCATTTTAATACCACCAAGCTAGTCCTATTTTATTTTCTACACAGATTGTTTTTATGGGAGAAAAGAACTACAAGGTAAGATCACAACATTCTCAGCAAACATTGCTGTATTATTAATCACACTTCTCAACTATTTTCTGGAAATGCTCTTTAAGTGCCTTGATTGCCCAACATATATTAAGTAACTATTTTTTTTTTTATCAGGGAGGGTATTTGTCACTGGGGATTCAGATAGAAATAAAATGTATCTGATGACAGGAGATAAATGAGATCTGGACAAGCTTGGGTGGAACAGGCACTGGAAACCCAAGGAAAAAGCAATCATTTGTGGGTAGTATTATAAAAAGGTTCATGCAGTTGGATCTTCAGGATGAATAAGAGTTCATCAGGCTGTTCATGGATAAAGAACATCTTAGGTCAAGGAAACAGTGTAGAGATAGAGATATAAAACAGGATGCCCAATGCTTGGAGAATTATAAGTACTGTGTATGTTTGTAGTGAGGCTTCTCTGGGCAAGTGGGGGAAGCCCAATAGATAAATCTGGAGAAGTACGTAGGGAGAGAAAAGGACTTTTCATGTTAATTGGACTTGCCTGGAAGGCAACAGGAAACATTAAAAGGTTTTAAACAGGTAAAATGCCTGATCAAATCTGTAGTTTTAAATAATTTCTTTGACTGCACTATGATAATTGGTGAAAGTTGGAAAAAAATGTACAGGAAAACCTGATTTTTAAAAAAAAACAATATAATAGTTTCAGTGAGAAGTGCTGAAAATCTAAACTAAAGCAATATCAATAGGTTAAGAGAAGGGAAAGGGTAAATTAAAGATTTGGAATAGATCAGTAACCAGTAAACTGGGGTAGGCATGTAATATGGAGAAAAAAGTTTGAGAAGCTTATAGATATCTGCCTTGGAAAGTTGAGGAAGAGATACTATTGGTTCTGTTTTAAACATGTCAATACTGAAGTGTCGGTGTAATATCTGAGTGGAGTTGACCAGAAGACAAATCAAATTTAGGAACAGTGAATTGACAACATGTAATGACTTGGGAAATACAAGTAACCTGATGGTTATGGAACTTAAGTGTATGAATCAGGAGCCTGGGAGAGAGTACAGAGGCCAAGCCTCAAATCCCAGAAAACACCAATGACTCATATTTACTGAAAGTTGAGGAGCCAGCAAAGAATACTGAGAATGACTGAGAACAAACTTCAAGAAGGTAGACTATAATTGACAAGGCCAAATGCCACTGAGAATTGTTTTTAAAAAATGCATAGTGACTGTTGATTGGTAATCAGAAGAATAAGAAAGGTAAATAAAGCAGCACTACAAAATATCAGTTTTGTATTTGAAGAGAAAGAGTGAAAGAAGATGATGATTAGTATGGGTCAATTATTTTTTAAGATGGAACAAAATTTAGCATATCATTAATGGAAAGAATCAGTAGAATTTAATGAAGGACAAGAGCATATAAAATAATTAGCAATAACCTGGGTATTATGATAGAAAAGCACAGAACTGTGGGAGCATTGTTAGGATAACCACTTTCATTCACCCTTCCATGAATACCAAGGTCAGTATGTTTTAACTGAAATCTACTGAATAATAACTTTCAGGTTATATTCTGTTTGCACAGAAATAAAACATGAATAGCAATATCCTATGAATATATTATTGAAAGATGCATCACAGTGCCTGAATTATCTATTTTCTGAAACAAAGTGAATCATGGGGTGTTAGAACGGAAAGACATACTGAACGGACAAGAACGGACAAGAAATACTGTGATGAAGCCCCCTCATTCTAGTAGATGGAGAAGCTAAAGCCCTGGAGAGGCTTCTCAATGCACCAAAGTCAATCAGAACATCAGGAGCTGAGATAGAGCACATTTGTACTGCAGTAGGTTTATTGTCATCCCTTGTTGCTTTACTCTTTCTACATCTAAGTTTTAAGTATCAAATGTAGCTGTAAGAAAGAAATTTGTTGTGATTTGGATTTATCTCAGGATCCCTGATAACAGACACTGTTTTTGCTAGTATGTATCACTTTATCCTATTTACATAGATACTTTTCAGAAGGCCAAATTGTAACTGGATTAAGTTATATTATTCAATGAGAATTATATATGTATGACCTGTCATAAGAAGTAGTTGTAACAATTTTCTTATTTCCCCTCCAGAAATACAGAAATGTATTTGGAATGCAATCTTTCACTAATAATAGTGTAAGGAAGACACAGGTTAGATTTCACTATTGTTTTTGCTGTTATTGCTTTTCTAGTGGTGGGAGCAGGAGTTGAAAAAAATCTTAAATTTAACTTTCCTTCTTAACTAAACAAAAACAAAGCTTTAGTTTTCAGCCTCAATTCACTTTAAATCTTTTACCCTAGTCCCACTGGCACTGTCACTTCAAAATCACAGCATAATGCAGTAAGCTGTTTCCCAATGTCAGTAAAACAAAAGCTTTATTGAACAAATATGTGTGAAAATGCTGCAAACAAAAAACATCTCCACAGGCAGCACCTGATTGGCTCACAGCAATGCTCTCCGTTGTCAGCAAGTAACTTCCTAGCATATCAGGCTAATGTTCCTTTTGAAGTTGCTTGTTTTTTTTTTTAGAAGAAGGAATCAAACAAAGAAAATTAGGGTAAATGTTTTCCTAGACAAACCTGAGAATAAACTGCACTTCTCAATCACAAGAAGATAGTAACATAGAATACAAAGAAATATATGTGCAGGATACCTCTCCTTTCACTCTGCACACTATTTTTTAATATAATTTCTGAAGGCGTTTGCACACTTTATAAAATCTCCAGGTGCCAGTGTGATAGTTTTACTTTTAACTAAAAACAAACACAATTGCATCTGTTTAACTACATTTTTTTTATGATCACTCAGTCTCTACCTACTGGAGAATTATAGACTTCTCTTCTTTGTTCCCCACCCTTATATCTCAGCACTTTGCCATATCCTATAGCTAAAAATTACTGCAGTAATACAAAACTCAGCACCACTGTGATAGCAAAGTCAGATGCTAACACAAGGATGCTAAGGTCTCTATAATTCCCTATTTTCTCTAATTTTTCCTCTGCTTATAGGGCAGCTACCCTCATAAGTGTTTAGTGCACTGAAGTCTGGAATCTCAGCCTAAGCAGCTGTACTAGAAGCCAAGTTGCTGCCTTGTACACTCAGTCAGAGTTGCCTATGCCTCCGTGCTGATGTTGCCAGCAAAACTGTCCATGGAGTTCCACATAAGCTCAGTTTGGATTTCTGTCTTTCAGGTTCTGTGTTTCATAACTTTGCTACAACCTCAAATTGTAAATTACTTAAAAAGTAGCTTCAAAATCATCTAAGATGGAAATAATCTAATATAACTGAATACAGTTTCCTCCAGCGAGTTATCCAACAAGAATTCTAAATTGCAAAAGTTAACTTTGTAAAGTTTACAGTAAGAGTGCTTCATGTATGGTTATTTCCAACTCATTAAACATCCTTAGAAAAATATACAAAGTGCCTTCAAAGTAATGGCTTAAAAGGATCCATTCAAGCTTTGGAGGTAAAAGCAAAAGAGGTGGGCTACTATGAAAAGTAGGAAAAGCTAAGTGCTATTAACTGTGATCAGGTGTTTAATCTACAAGGGATAATACACTTCCAGAAATGTAGACTTAGCTACAAATTTTATTCAGAATTTATAGGATGTACATTCACATTTATTCATTTATTCAGCCAGACATTTATTCTTTCAATAATTATTTACTGAGCATCTATAATGTGCTAGTCACTTAACAGAGAGCTAGAAACATAACAAGTAAAGCCCCTGCCTTTTTGAAGTTTACATTCCAGTGGGGGGTACAAATAATATAAAGGGCATATATAAAGCAATGATACGGAGCATTAAGTATGATGAAAAAAATAAAATGGAGCCATGGGGCTAAGAGAGACAGAGAATACTATTTCAAATAGATGATCAGGAAAGGCCTTTTGGAAGATGTGGCTTTGTGGTAGAAACCTGGATAAAGAGAGTATGAGTCATGCAACTGTTAGGATTGACAGGCTTATAGGAAACGGAACAGAAATACACAGTCCCTGAGCAGGATATGAGCTTGGAGTGCTTGTCAGACAGCAAAGAAGAGGGAGTAGAGAGGAGTGAGAAGGAAACAAGTTTGAAGCAAGGGTAAGGGTCTTGAAAGCCACAGGAAGGACTTCGGATGTTATGCTAAGGGGATTGAAAAGTCCCTGGAGGATTGTGAGCAGAAGGACATGATCTAATACATACACACACACACACACAGAGGCTCTACAAACATCCCTATTTCCCTGTTTCCAACACACAAAGATTTTTTGGCAACACAATCTCTCCCTGGACATTCGTTACAACTATTTTCTACTCTTCAATCCACGAAGTATCTGTTTTCTCCAACAAAGAGAGTGGCAGGAAAGAGAGGGCCAAGGGAAAGACTGTAACAACAGTTCACATTTTATGGCAGCTTCTCACAGGTTCTCACATGGACCTTCCCTCCCCCACCCCCCCCCAAAAAAAATCAAACCCTGTTATATATGTCAGGCAATTGTGGTTATCTTCATTTCACAGATGAGGAAATTAAGACTTCAAGAATTTCTTTGAGCAATGACACATTAGTGGAGACTGGAAGAGCTAAGACTAGAACTCAGATCTGCTGCTGAGTCCAAGGTGTGTTCCCATACACAACACTATTGCTCAAAAGAAAATTAAGTTAGGTTATTTTTCCAGCTCCTTCTATATCTCAGCCACCAAAATCTGAAATAAAATTGGGCAGAAATTTGAAGAGAATAGAAAGCCCCAGGCAGAAGAAATAAACTCAGTGCCTAGTGAAAGTGAAAAGAGAAGAGCAGGTGTATTGCATTATTCTTCTAGGACTAGAGCTATGACATTTTTAATATGTTATAACACCTTGCAAAATCCTGGGCAAGCAACAAATCCTCAATACAACTAGTTGATTGATAGAGAGAGAGAGAAAGAGAGAGAGAGAGAGAGAGAGAGAGAGAGAGAGGAAGAAGTATTAGAAATTTTTATATCAAGCAAAAATAGTATTCATTATCTGTATAATTTCCTTCACGACTTCACAGAGCTGAAGTAATATGTATGTTAAAATATTTTCATATATGCTCCAACCTTAAGTAATTGTCGTATTTTTTATGGACAGCTCATGTGACACTGTTTGGGAATGAAAAACTTTCTTGCTAGTTTTTTTACAAGGTCTACAATCATAACCACTGTTTTAAGACTGGATAATTGTCATGCCAGTTCAACATGCATTGAGCACCAATTATGTGCTTTATATACTCTGTGAGATACTGGCAGTACAAGGATAAATTAGATACTAGCCATCTACAGATTGTCATACTAAGGGTCAGCATTTTGGGTAAATCATATTATTTTATAATATTAATATGAGAAAGGAATAGGGGAAATAACATTCTTTTGAATATAAGTCATTGATTTTGCTCACCTTTCCCCTTTCCCTGCTTTTCCCAACCCCCATCCTCAAAAACTGCAACTAAAAACCACTTGGATCCTTTTCACATTCTGTTCCTGTAATTCCCTCATCCACCCTATAGCCTACCCCACTCTCCCCAACTTGACCCACCACACATACAAAAAAAACAAAATGGAGGGGAGATTCCTGAAGCAGGTGTATATCTGCTGAAAAGATTCATTATTCTCCATTTGGTGTTAAGATAAATAAAAATGCTTTAAGGCAGCCTCTGGCCTGAAGAGAAGAGCTGCCCAGAGTTGATGGTCCTGAAATTTCTCCCTAGAGGAATCAAATATTACAGAAAGATATTGAACCTTCACTCAATCAGGTACATCAGAGGCCACAGCAGAGAAGACAGACACAGAGAAAGACACTCAAGTTAAAGGAAGCAGCTACACAAGAGGCCAGAGAAACCAGACCAGGATATTCCAAAAAGCTCTCTATTATGGTCTGATTTTAATTCTGAAAGCAGGGACATAAGGATGATGGCAGACTAGGAAGCTCCAGATCTTCATTTTTCCATGGTAACACTAAATAAACAATTAGACACTGACTAAAAGAACTTTATAAGAGCTCTAAAAATCAGTAAAAGATCTACAGCAGCCAAGCAAACACCTAATCAAGAAGCCGCATTTAAAATGGTGGGAAATTTCATAGCACTTTTAATCACCCTTACCCCACCCAGTTAAGGGGAAGCATTAGCCTGGTCAGTCCTCAGTTCCATTCTATGAACTAGAAAGTGGGCCAAACTTTCTATTTTCTAATTTGTCTTTGGTCTACCTGGGGTCTTGTCTATGTGTCATCCACTTCAGAGCTCAGATAGACAAAAATGGCTCAGATCTCAAACTAGGAAAAACTGTGGGAACAATCAGGCAAGGCTCATGAGAACTGAAAGAGGACTAAAGACCCACAGGAGCCTGGATGCAAGAGATTAAAGGGCAGAGGAATACAATAAAAGAGTTAAAGCCCCAAGAAGAAGCAGAGGTGAGACTCCTAGGGAAATTAAGACTTTTAAAAGCAGCCATTTATATGGGAAATTAGAAGGAAAGAATTCACACAGGCCCAATGAGGATGCATGCCAAGAAAATGCCTAAGATGACATTAAGACTTCACACTAGGCCGATTAGTGAAGGTCTTCCCTTTGGCATGTTGCCAGTTTGCAAACATTAAAGTAGTGGGTGTTTTTTCAAATGCCCAGATTTCTACAAAAGATCACAAGGCATACAAAGAAACAGGAAAATACAGTACACTCAAAGGGAAAAAATAACCCCAGAAACTGCCCCCAAAGAAACATAGGCTTCAGACTTACTAGAAAAAGACTTTTAACAGTTGTCATAAATGTGCTCAAAGAGCTAAATAAAAACACCAGAGAGGAACTAAAATAAATTAGGGAGATGATATTTGAACAAAATGAGAATATCAACAATGACAGGAATTCTATTTTCAAAAAAGAACCAAACAGAAATTTTGGATCTGAAAAATACAATAACTGAAATGAGATATTCACAAGAGGGGTCCAACAGTAGACTCAAATAGGAAGAAGAAGGAATCCCTGAATTTGAAGATATGTCATTTGAAATAATAGAGTCTGAGGAGCAAAAACAAAAAATAATGGAGAAAAGTAAACAGAGACAAAGGACTATGGGACATCCTAAAGCCAACCGATATAAACATTAGGGAATTCCAGAAGGAGAAGAGAGAAAGAAGGAGAAAGAAGTGATGACCAAAAACCTCCTAAATTTGTAGAAAGATATGGATATACAAATACAAATGCTCAATTAACTTCAAGTAGGACTAACTTAGAGACCACACCTAGATATATTCTAATCAAACTTTCAAAAGGCAAAGACAAAGAGAGAATCTCCAAAGCAGCAAGAGAAAAATGACTCATCACATATAAGTGATCTTCAATAAGATTTTCAGTAGATTTCTCAGCAGAAACTTTATAGGCCAGAAGCAGTGAGATGTTATATTTAAAGTGCTGAAAGTTAAAAACAAAATTGTCAACTAACAATTCTATATCTGGCAAAACTGTCCTTCAAAAATGAAGGAGAAATTAAGACATTCTTAGATGCACAAAAACTGAAGAAGAGTATTACCACTATACCGATCCTATAAGAAATACTAAATGAAGCCCTTAAATCTGAAATAAAAGGATGATAGTAACTCAAAGCCATTCAAAAATATTAAGTTCTCTGGGGAAGGTAAATATATGGACAAATATAAAACCCTCTTGAGATCAAAATCAATGATAATGTGTAACTTTTTGATGAAATCACTGTTGAATGAATATTATCTGTATCCAGAGAGTTATATACAACATTAAAATTGTAAATCATGTAAAGGTGCCCTCACTTAAACCTATTCCAAAATTTCATAATACTTTGGAGGAGGCAGTAAATGAGACTTGGCAAAGCAAAGCTGCAACTGTAAAAATGATTCCTACTATAGCACAAAGAATTTCTGAACAAATGGAACTTGAACATGCTGGTGTAGATATTGATAAAGAAACCTTGTATTGAATTTTCTATCTATATGTAATGAAAACACAGAAAATAAAGGTGAACTATAAATGCTTTCTTTGGAACAAAACTACACATGGCTAGTTAAGAAAGAATTGGATGATGATCCAGGGGGAGAAAAATCACAATGTTGTCTTAAAGTTATCAAACAAAAAATGATGTTACTAGACATGAAGTAACCTGAGGAATATATTTGGTTGTAGTTTATTTCAGTCTTCTCAATATTCTTCCAACTGGTATGAATTCAGAAGGAATATTTTCAACCACTAAAAAAATGTTTACAAAAACACACTTGCAACTCAAGGATTGACATATCTTATTCTGTAAGACTGATTATTTTTAAAGGATTAAATGATTTTTCATAATTTTCTTAAATTTCTTCATTTATTTTATTATTTTATATACTACTTTATATACATACATTTAATCTATTATATTAGGGTGAGTATATACAATATTATCTAATACATTTTATTTACACATTTAATCTATTATATTAGGGTAAGTATATGTAATACTTATAGTTTATGAATTCAAATTTTACTTAGGTTTTATTGTGTGTTTATAAATGTTTATAATTGAAATATCTAGTTTTATAGATTTTTTTATTTTAAATTTTGAATGCTGAGAATTTTGTTTTATAAAATACCAGCAAGCAAAATAAATCCTGGTATCTGGGACTTTTGCTCCAAAATTATCATTTCTATATCCAGAGAAAGTAAAAGAGACAGATATATGAGACTATTTCACTATAAAGGCTCAGTGATCTGAGAAAGGTTTGCACAGAGTCATTTGGTAACACAAAAGACAGGGGCATTTTATGATATCAGTAGGCTTGAGGCACTCCTGCTTTTGGACATCCCAGCCATGGTCATAGCAAAGGCTATCATTGTACATTAAAATGCTGCCACACATCACAACTGACTGTAATTTATATATAACTACATAACATTTAAGTAAATTTGAAGTTGCAGTTAATTGACATAATGACATGTTATATTCTTTAAGAATTTAGGTAAATATTTATTTATTTTATTTTTTATGATTTCTTTTTTCTCCTTTTGGTTGCTAACATTTATACTAGGCCTTGTTTAACCTCATGGGTCCTTTCCCCATTCCTGTAATAGATAGTGATTAAGATAACCTTCAGAAAGATTCTTAGAAAAGGAGATGCTTAACACAGCTTTTGAAAAACTAGGCATTGAACACGAATGTTTATGGCAGCACAATTCGCTATTGCTAGGTCGTGGAAACAACCCAAGCGCCCATCAATTCATGAGTGGATTATTAAAATTTGGTATATGTTTACAACGGAATATTACTCAATTTTAAGAAACAACAGTGAGCTAACACTGCTTATATTATCCTGGATTAAGCTTAAGCCCAGTATTCAAAGTGAGGTGACACAAGACCCGAAGAATGGGCCCCACTTGTACTTGCCATCAGATTGGTATTGACTGATTGACACTATGGTGCTTAAATGGTGGTAATGTTCACTGGGGATTTAGGGGGTGGGGGCTGGACCCACATCCAGGGGATGTGGTGAGCACTGTGAAGGGGAGGGGCATACTTGAAGTGTATTTGAGGATGAGTATTAGGGGTCTCAATGAGGGATGGGAAATCCTCTAAAACTGATTTATGTGATTAGCTGTACAACTTGGTAAATTTACTAATAACCATTTAATTGTACACTTAAAATGGAATAAAGACATGATATGTAAATTACACTTCAATAAAGACAAAAAAAAGACTAGGCATTGAATGGGGAATCAAGAAGATTAGCAGTGCTATTCCATGTAAAACGTACAGAATAAGCAAAGGCACCTAGTAATGCAAAAGCAGTATGTGCACAAACTACAAGCTATTTTGTGTTTTTAAAATAGGATGTTTGAGGCAAGAAATAAAGAGAGATTAAGATGGAAAGGAGCTAAAGGAAGGAGGAGTATGAAAAGCTTTGTACGGGAGGGCTGAGACTTCATCCTGGGAGGGGCAGCCCTGAATCACTTTATTGTGCAAGGAAGTGGCAGATCCAAGCACACATTTCATATAGATCACCATGGCAGCTAAGTGCAGATGAATTTAAGTGAACAAATTAAAAGGCAAGGACATGAGTTAAAATACTATTGCCATATCTGAGAACAGTGATCTCCAAAAAGGGGAGTATAGGATGTATTTCTCCCAAGGCAAATAAAAGACAATTCACTTGTGTTTCTAAAAAAAAAAAGGAGTTGACCTTCTATTTCTAATTATTTTTATATCATCTTTCAAAAATTCTCAACTTTTTGCCAACCATTTTATAATGTACATAATCAATTAATACATCAGTTCATTTATAAATGACGTAAATTGGAGGTAAAGTCTCAAAAATATTTATCAATGAAGGTACTGAAAAACAAAAGCTCAGAGACCCCATTGTTCTGGGTAAGAGTGACAGAGGTGTGCTCTAAGGCGGTGGCTTTGCTGATGGAGAGATATGGACAGAATTTTAAAATATTTAGGAGCTAATATCATCAAGGTTTGATGGTTGTTTGGACATAATGGTTAGAATTATAAAGGATATACATATGAACAGTCCTATATTAGTCATAAAGTAAAGCTGGAAGTTAATCTAGGGTTATGAGGTGAGGCAAAGGAAAGTAGCTCTCTAGGAGAGGAATTTGATCAGTGGAAGGCAGAGAGATTCTAGTAGCAAATTAAAAGCAGCTGGGAAAAGATCATGAAAATGCCTTCTGCTGTAAATCAAAAGTACTTTAAAATGTATTGAAACAAGAAAAATGCTCTTGAACTATAGCATAAAGCATTTGGGTTAGCTAACAAAGAATTTTGTTAATAGCCTTTTTAAAAAACTATGTGTTAAGAGAGAAGGTTATCATTTCTATTTGCTACGGTTTAAAGGTTTATCATGTGTCCATGCAGGGAACACACCAAAATATCTTCTTTGGGGTTGCTGTTTTTCTCAGCTGTCAAAAAGTTTACATAGTGGGTTTAATACCCCTTAAATCAGAATCTCCCTTACTATGGCTTATCAACCATGGACATCTTAATTAATTCTTTGATAATTCGGGCTTATATACCATCAGAAGTAAAAGATTATAGATACTTAGGAAGAACATGTTTTCACTGTTGCAGAATAGAGGACTAGATATTTCGCAGAAATCACACATGCCTTTTGATCCGGTTATCAAACACCCCGGATTCTGTAGAAGTTAGGATAAGTTTCCAAGCAATATTAAATGTTCTGATACCATCAAGGTGAAAACTACAGGCTCACTCTGTTAGGACTAGTAGAGGTGACTGCTTCTGCTACGATTCAGGGCTAACAAAAGTAGTCACACACCCAAAAGACATTTTCTACTGGTTTCCTCTTACATAACCTAAAATTCTCACCACCTAGGATATTTTGGTTAAAAAACAAAAAAGCAAGGTCCTTGTCTTCTGAAGGTCACTATTAAATGGTGTTACCTTGAAAGAGAAGAAAGGCCTTGGGAAACTGCCTTCGATCTTATCCTTTAACATATCAACATGGATAACTTACTGAGATCAGCCAGTTATAACCTTGGAAGGCCGAGAAGCCCAACCTTGAGAAGATAAGATAAGGGATAGGTAAGCCAAGGAAAATCTTTGCCTCCTGTTTCACAACGGTCACGCAACAGACCCTGGGCAAATTACTGTGAGCTTTTCACTCAGGATATCCCAAGCCAATAAGGACTATTAAGATAAGCAAGTCTATATAAAGATGTATGTGTGTATTGTTGAAACTCAACTGAGTTTGAAGTGAGTTTCTTATATCTTGCTCATATTTTGAAATAATTCAAGACCACTTTAATTCCTTTTAATATTAGTTTAGTAGGATAACAAATATAAATTAAGCACCTAGTGCAGAGTCCAGTATAAAGGTTAATTTAATGTCCTTCAAAGTTGTAATTCCAAAAAGTTATATAAATAAATATATATTTGGTAAAGTATGCATTGTTGTTAAATATACTTATGAAGGAACTTGCAATGTAACTTCTAATGTTAACATTAATTTTCTATGAAGTTTATTAACCCTTGATACCATATATATATATATATATAGTTAACTGTGAACAAAAGACTACATTCACTACCCTTTTTTCATTTCATCCTCACAAAACTCATTGTATAGATAAGGAAATCAAGGCTAAAAAAGGTAAAAGTAACATGGCCAAGGTGACACAAATAAGACGCAGAATGTTCAGAAATATTTCTTGGATCCATTATGGAATTGTTCATTTTGTACATATTACTTGCATTGTATTGAAGACATTTAATGTTAGAGGTGAAAGCACAAAAATGGATATAAATTGAATACGGCTACTGCCTTCAGAGAGATTATAGGCTAATTGGAAAATTAGTATGCACAAACACATCATCATATTATATTACTATGCATATATGAATGAATAAATTATAAGTCTGAATTGAGGAGACAAAAGGGGTAGATGACTGTACCAAGGAATTTGAGAAGTTTGTCTCTGCTCCTCTGTAAATTTACAGGTTTTTCCATGACAGAGACAAGAGGCATATTCTTTTCGGTGCAAGGGCAGATTCCTGGACATGAGGACATGGAGTAGAATAGCCCCACATTAGGCCAGTACGGCACCTCTTCTGAACGGAGCTGTATTTCCAATATGGTAACATATCACCAACTGTGTTGGCACACACTTTTTGAGAAGCAGATGCTAAGCCAGGATTTGGCGTGCAAGATCTGGGGAGTTAAACTTTTTCTGTGGGCAAAGGGAAGGGTATAGCAGTGGGCAGAAAGAGCTTTCAGATCACAAGTCTGGTCTGATATCTGTGAAAAGATACAAGAAAGAAAGATTTGGGTAGAAAGGACCTCAGACTGTGGCACAGTCTTGAGAAATTCACAGTCAGGCCAAAGGGAGGAGTCATGAGTCTCACAGGAACAGGCTGACAGTAGTCCCCTCACCATGTGCAGCCAGTTAAGGAGGAGCCAGGTGAAGCGTGATGGCCTGGGACTTCACATGGGGACCAGCAGGGGCTGTCAGTCCACTCTGCTCCAGACAGTAGGTTCTCTTGTGGGAGATCTGAAATGTGAATGGCTGCTGCATCGAAAACCAACATGCAACAAAGGTCTACGGAATGTTGTCTTTATAGTATCTTAGCATGCTTTACCATCCCTCTAATGGGAGGTGAGTATGCCTCCACTGTGTTCCTTCCATCCATCTGAGGCTATTCCCCCCACCAACCTGTATCATATATCTGTGTATGTTTTAACCATAAAAAGAATTTCATGTTTGTTTGCCCATTAGAAAAGAATCAGACTCTTTGCTGGGAATCAAAAGATCTTTGGTGGCAAAACTGGATGTTATTGGCATGAGAGGCCATGAAGAAATTAAAAAAGGAAAGCAAATCCTATAGGATGCTAGCGCTCACTGGCCAAGAGGGTAATTGAGCATTTTATTGGATGACTCGTACTTTAAGAATTATCTCGTTCAGCATTAAATGAGGTCTACTTGGTGTCTTATCCATACATTATCATATGCAACAGTAAACCTTCATTGATTGCCTATAGATTACACAGCTTTCGTCCTAGACCTATGAATTTGAAAAAATCCCCATCCTAGATACTATTAAAAATAACCATCCACACTTGTAAAGAATTTTGCAATTTACAGTGCACATTCAAACATGTCATTTTAGATATGTGAAACTTGTGACACAGGATATATGCATATCATACTTGTATGATTATTGAGTAGATAGGGAGGGATTCTGGGTCTCCTAGGGATGAAAGTGGGTGCTGTTGCCCCCATCTTGGTCCTGCCCCATGCTAATCTCCTGAGTGACTGTCATACCTGGGGAGGAGGGAATACCCTATGAATCTGCCAAACAACTTAGGGGCCAGCTGCAAAGGAATGCAGAGGACTCTCTAGGCCATGGGCCAAGCAGCACAGGTACCACAGAGTCTGGAAATTGACCTAGAACAACCTGCATGCATAGTTAAGACTCAGGTCATGTGACTCCCAACTGTCTGATTAAAGTGGTTCTATGGTGACCTCTGAACCAGGAGGGAAGTACCAATCTGGGCACTATAAAATAGGACACAAACCATAACCAGGCCCTTTTTGTGCCTTCCTTTTGCTCTCCCTTTGCTGCGACAATGGGTCCAGTCATCATCGGTGACATTTGTATAATGCTCTGTAAACCTATATCTTGCTCTTGCTCTATAATCCTATCCCTCTCTCCTCAATAAACCTCATTTTCATGCTTGCCTGACTTTGGCGTGTCTGGTCATTCTTCAGCCATGAGTGCACCAAGAACTGACTTTTCAGACTGAAACGTGGTGTGATAACTAAATTTTGTTGAACATTCTATGCCAGACAATGTGTTATAGGGATTATCATATTTAACCAATACAGTAGCCCATGGTCCACCATTATTCTCCCATTTTATAGTTGAGGAAACTGAAAATTAATCAAATTAAGTGATTTACCCAAGGTCACACAGCTAATAAGGGAAGAAGCAGGAAACTGAATCAAGGTTGTATAACTACAAAGTGACTGCTTATAGTCTTCCTCTACATTAAGTGACATTTGACAGTTAAAGGCTACTAGATGGCACATATCAAGTGATTGTTTCTAGTAATTAAATGCACCAGGAATTCAGAGATATGACAGTACTGAGTGTCTTCATTCTGATAGGGACCCAATAATATTTGTTGAAATAATGACCAAAGAAAGTAATTAAATACATTCATTACAATGATAAGCTTATAAAATCACAGATATGATGAAATTTTCCTCAGTCTATGGAGGAGTCTCCATATGGAGACTCCTTATGGAGTCTCCAAAAGCAAGGGGAAGGAATGACATGGAGAGAATGGTTTGATATTATTAACTAGATAGTCTGGTATTCAGCTACCATTTACTTAATAATTTCTAATTGTCATACAATATATGACATACAAGCCATAAATACACACACACACACACACACACACATAAAATCTCAATTATTCTTCAAAATCCATGGTCTGAGGTCTGTTGCATCATTAAACATATGTGAAATACTCAGATTAAGGAACTTTAAGTAAAGAGCAAATAAGTTGCTCATCCAAAATTCAAACCAGCTCTTCCTCAATCCAAAACCAACACCAGCACTAGCACCAAATTTCTAAAGTCATTTGGAAAAGTCACTACATAGGGTAGCAAGCCAATGTCCACGCTGAACCAGTTAGTAAAGAATGCAGAACATCCAAAGAGAAACTGATGTGTGACGTTATACAGGTGGCTATCATGTTTATGTCTAAAACACCCACAGAATTCTGGCATGTCAATAGTTGCTATAAAATAACAAAATCCAACATCCTTCAAATTTTAACCTGGGAAGATATTTAAATTCATAGGAAGATCATAAAAATCATGTTTTCCTGTAATTCATGTCCTCCCAATATAAGAAATGATATTCAGTATCATAAAATACTTGATAAGATGTCCCTGAAGAAACCACCAGAGCTTGTGCCCACTAATTATTGACAAAAGTGAAGAGATGTAAAATCTTTAGACATGAGTTGGCCAATTGTTCTCACTTACCAAGTTTTGGTTACTGAAGCATGACTAAATATATTCATTGAATGCCATTCAACGAATACATATTGAGCACCTACTACATAAAAATCTATCGTCAACTACTCTGGGGGCAAAGGGTTCAAAGATTAATATGGCCTACGCCCTGACCTCAAGGAACATTGCAATTACATAGGAGAGAAAAGCCAACTACAAGTGAAAACAGAAGAATGCAAAATTTGAAATGTGCTAAAATACCAGTATACAAAATGCGTTACAGGAACATGCAAACACTTTCAACTAATATAAGAAATATTAGTTCTTACTGTAGAACTTATACAAAGTTTCAGGCAGTTCGAACCCAACTTCTGACACCAAAATCTATATTAGTTTCCCATTATTGCATAAAAAAATAACCCCAAAGTTTTAGTGGTTTTAACATTTGTCATATTATCAATCTCTGTCACACATCTGGGTGCCACTTAGCTGGATGTCTCTGCCTCAAGGTCTCCCGCAAGCTTGCCATCAAGGTGTCATCTGGGCTGCAGTGTCTTCTGAAGGCTCTGTTGGGGAAGGATCTGCTTCTAAGTCCCTCGTGTAACAGCTTGTAGGATTCAGTTCTTCTCAAGCTGTTGAGCTCCTCTTCTGCCTTTGGCTTAGAGGCTCCCTCAGTTCCTTGCCAAGTGGGCCTTTCCACAGAGTAGCTCCTAGAGTGGCAGTTGGCTTCCCTCAGAGTGACAGAAGAAGACAGTGAGAATGAATAAGATCTCAGTCACAGCATTTTTGCAGCCTAACCTCAGAAGTGACATCCCATCCCTTTTGCCATACTGTGTTCTTCAGAATTAAGTCAGTAGGTCCAGCCCAAATATTCAAAGGGTGAGGATTACACAAGGTATGAATACCAAGAGGCGAGATTACTGGGGACATCTCAGAAGCCACAGTATACCTTGAAGTGTAGGTAGAATTTCAGCTAGCGCAAGTGCAAAGAGTTGGAGAGTGAAGGTTTGGGGAAGAGAATGAGCCTATATGCAGAGGTGAGGAAACATAGAGGTCTGCTAGAGAAGAGTGAGTAGTGATTCCAAGGTGGTGGAAATACAAATGCATGAAGAATACCAGCCAACAAGCCTTTGAAGTGGGTCAGGTTAAATAATGCCATGCTGACAAGTGAGAGCTTTATTATGTTAGATTTGATGAGTTGTTGCTTTTTGTTTTTTTAACATAACAATAAGAGGATCAAGCAAAATGTGCTTCAAGCAAATTAACCTGAAAGTCCTTGGAAATGTGGATTTGAAGCAGGAGACTTTGTGGAGGCAAAGAGTCCTGTAAGGGAGCTATCCTAAAAGACAGAGACAGAGCTCCCCTTTGGACCCAAACCAGAGCAGCGGCAGCAGCAGGAGGGGAAAGGAGGAGGTCTATTGAAATAGCATATTTTATGCCTGAATCTGCGTTCCTATAAATGAAATTTCTTCAACTTCTGATTCTCAAAATACCTAATATTATATGGATTTTCAAAGGTTTTTCAGTTTCTATTATTCTTTCCCCTAACTCTTTCATGCCCTGCTTCAGGGCAACTGTTACCTATTGAATGTCATGCTAGCAAAAACATTTGATCTGAACCTTGCCCATTTGCCCCTGCTGCCTCAAAGCAGGAAACATATGACCTGTCTTTGATCACACTTTTTTCCTAAAACGAAAACATCCTCCAATATGTGATTCTTATAAAAGGTGAGTGTTAAAATTCTGGGATAAACCACATTTAAGCCCAGGGACTCAGTTAAAGTTAATGAAAACATATTGAGATGAGAGAAGCTGTTGCAAGGTTTGGTGGATATTTAATTCTTTTGCAAACATCAGAAAACCTGTCCAGCCTCAATACAGACAAAAGCTGGAATGAATGCTCAATTAGTAGCAGTTTCTTAGCATTTTGTCCAATTATCTAATAAAGAAAACGAGAACCTCAGTACATAAATTGGCTCCATTATGGAAGCAACCTTCTGTAAGTAAGCCAGTCGGCTTTATTATTCAAATCATCAATGTGATGCTTGTAACATGAAACAAAGGTAGCTCTTTAATGATAAATATTATAATACAACTACTTTTCATGTATGTCTCCACACACACAGACACACACACACACACACACACGCTGTCAACTGTTCACTGCAGGATAAATAAGAGACAACCAGTGACAATTCAGATAGAAGAAAAATAGACACAGCCCCAAACAGAATGGATTATCCAGTTATCATTCTGACTTTATTGAAGCTTTTAGGGAACAGCTGACTTTAGTCATCAGTTTCCATCATCTGTTCTATTTGCTTCTGCAGACTTTTGCTATGATACTTTCCACAAAAGATGCTGGGTAAAAATCAGAAATACATAAAAGTCTAGGAAGCAATCCTTCAAATTAGCTCCCTCTCTCCCTTTAATTGCAAGAAGGGATGCAATTCTTAGCAGGGTCTGTCCTTTGACATCAGTCAGCGGCACAGAGGTGGGACTCTCTGGCATCAACCAGGTCACTGCCAGCGTCACACCAGCCTGACTCTCCTGGAATGCTGCAGGCTCCACGCAAGGGGATGAAGGCCCGAAACAACTTAAAAGATAAGCTGCTAGGACTGAAGCCAGGGTCAGAGCTTCTGGAAATGTATTATAAAAGCAGACACATATCACCAGGAGTATTACCATTGGCACTACTCACATATGTTTTTGTATATTGGTCTCCTTATGTTTGGACATATTTTTTTTCTCTTGAACACAAAGAACAAGTTGTACACATTCCAGCAGCATCCTGCAGCCATATTCGCCTGGTTTGAATAAATGCCATCAACAGAACCCCTATCCCCACAGACTCCTGGCTTCTGCCTCTGATGTCCATCTCACCGTGATTCTCCTTGACTCCCACTCAATGACCCCTCATATTCTAGACATCACAATAAACCCCACGCACATCAGACATCCACTTTCTAGTAGAACTTCTTCTTAAATGCAAACACCATGAGACTTTTCCCGAGATTCTTGAGATCTACTGTATACCTGGCTTCAGCTCTTATTACACCCATGTTTTTAGATATCCCTCTTTTACGTACAAAGCCTTGTACGTAAAGCACATTCCAAGGAACTTTACCCTGAGCAACTCAACAAACACGACAAAAATGACTGGGTCTCCGAAACTGCAATATTTACTCTTAATCTCATAACTCAATAAGGAGCTTTCTGGTGATGGTGAAGCAGGCATCTTGCTTAAATAATGCTATTTTATCTTCAACTGCTCAAATTGCATTATTTAAGCAATCATATCCACAAATTACTGGGCAACTTAATGTCTTATCTTTACTCATCCAAACCAAATGAACAATGCAAACCACTGGGAATATTTTCAGGATTTCCCTAGATTTCAGAGTAAGCCTACACCCTAACACAATAGTTGTCCATGAAAGAGATGTGACTTAATCTCAGCTACTTTCAAGGGAAGGACAATACCCTGTGGACCCCTCATTCCACATCTTATAAAGAGGATACTGGATACATTATATTTTATTTACTCTATGAATTTGGTCATCTTAAGGAACAAATTGAAATACAGAATGGTCACATGGAGTGGCCACCTTGCTTAATTCCCTGACCCATCATCACACAGACTTTCTGAGAAAGCACATGTTGCATTGTTTGTAGGCCACACCTCTTCTTCACAACTCCTTTGGAATGTTGTCAGGTAATTCTATTCTCCAGAAAAGTGAATGAAATAATAAGAAGAGTTACTCACACATGAAGGATTTTCCTCAAAGGCAATCATCTTAACAAGAATTTTTCAAAATTAGCTAATCTGCAGTTCTATTTAAACATTGTGACTCTTGCCCTGCTCTCTTCACCCCAAAAGAAGGAAAGTAAAGACAGATTCCCATTAGAGAAAAAGCTTAAAAGGCTAAAAAAAAAAAAAAAAAAAAAAGTCCAGGGACAATTCTCAAATATTATAAAGTAACACAAAGGTAAAGGCATACTTTTGGTCTTCACTACATACCAACCTAAGATTGTGATTTAACTAATTATCCGGAGACGTCTAATATGGACAATTATTTCAAAATAGTTTTTTCAGAGAGTGGACATTTAATGAAGCTCCCTCGAATAGTTCCCCAATTAGAAGAGTATCTGCTAGAGATGGATTCTTTTTAATCAAATGACAATTGGTAGTTGAGAGCTGTTCACAGGTAGGTGCCCTCTTTTTATAAGAAACGCTCTATAGGTATTAATGAATTTCAATCACTTTTTAGTTCAGTTTGACATTTTAAGTTAGTTTGGCAGGTAATAATGTTTAAACTGGTGTTCTAACACATACCATGGACGTCATCCACGAAGACCAACACAGGGGGCCACTTGTGCTGTTCCATATGAGGGTGACCAATTTTTACCTTTTTTTCCTACTGAATTAGCACATTACTTATTTCTAATAATATTGGCTGACATATATGGTGAGCCTATTATGTGCCAGGATCTTTACACGTGTTCTCTCTAATTCTCAAAAGGTGATATTATTGTCCCTAATTTTACAGACAAGGAAGAGGAGGCTCTGGGAGCTAGAAGGAGCAGCACTGGGAGATTGCAAAGCTCCTACTTGTCTTCTGGCCCGCCCTGCCCACATGAACAACACTTAAAAAAAAAAAAAAAAAACGGAGCTTTAAAGAAGAGGAAGTAGGATGGTGCCTGAGATTACATTTCCCTGTGCTTATCTACAGAGACCTTCGGAGTTCACTGTAGTTTTTTCGTATCTTTTGCCAACTTAAGCCTGACTGAATTCTGAGCAGCAAACAGGTGAGAACATGAGCACAAACACACATATATACACATTCCAACACACAGCCCTGGAAAGAAACTTGCACAAGTACTAAATAACTGAGTAAATAGCTGATGTGAGAGCATCAAAAATCAAAATCTATGCATCAGAATCTGAGTTTCAAGCACATAGGAAGTACCCAGCACCGTGCAGGCTGTCAGGGCAACTGAAAACATGTAGACATTGCGATATGAAATGGGCAACATAGACACGGACACAAAAATAAAAGGACATACAGACACATATGCAACTTTATCTTGAGCAAATACTATTGATAACTTATTTTTTTTAAGTACAAAGAATCACAGGACACGGCACTTTGTTCTATTATTGATGGATGCAATGTGAATTGCGGTTGCTGTGTAAACTGTGTCGAGCCAACTTAAAACAACAACAACACATTCCTTCCAGGTATGTGGAAACACTTTTGGAGGGAGGGGTGTAATTTTCCTGAGTTCTTTACATGACGGAAGAGGTGCACGGTGGAATATTGGAAAGAGAGGCAGGTAGAGAGCGCAGTCTGAATGAAGATGCGGGAGTAGGAGTGTGTTGAACAAAGTGGGTGGTGAGGAAGTCTGCCTGTTAAGAAGTGGAGGAGGCATTTATTATAAGCAAAGGATATGTCAAAATTACACTTTTTAAATAGCTGAATTAATGTTTAAACTCATAAAGGATCCAATTTACTGAAAATTATTGAGTCCCTTATGGAAAGCCAATAGTGATTACAACTTAGAGAGCTGTCGTTCTATAGCCTGGGACTTATATGCCATATGTGTTTATCTTTTTCACTAGCCTACTTACATGCGATAATACTACAGCAGCTTTCAAGATGAACATTTGACAAGCCAGCTCACCGCCGACTGACACCTCCATTTCAGCTGGCCTGACATATATAGAAAGAAACTGAATGTTTATCCGTGTGCTTTCCGGATTTGACATATGTGCTATATAAGAGTCACAGAAGGAAACTTCAGAAAAGAAATGAAGGAATGTACTTGTCAGTTTATTAATCAAAGTTTACCTGCTTCACATTACACAGAGACAAATTAAACTGGCTACTACGGTGCTCCGAAAACATCTGCTGACAAAGTCAGAAGTAATGATAAACAAACGAGTTCCCTTTGTGGTTGATTTTCATCCAGCTGCATTTAATTATAATAGCGCTATCAAAGAAAGCGCCCCATTAGCTGCTAATTCAGAAAGACTTCAGAAGAAACTCCCAAAGCCTCCAGTGAGATCCCTCCAACTCCGGGAACATCCTAATCTCTGCCAGTGTTTACGAAGGGCCATTTTAAAGAAGTTTGCTTGTCAGTCCCGGCTGTCATTGACGGCCAAGGTGGGTATTCGGTACTTTTCCCCCAAGACCACTTTTGTCATGATGTGACCAACTGAACTTAAAAAATGAAAACCTTCATGACATCAATATTATGTTTGTTCCAACTTTAGGATTAGATAATGAACTGCCTCAAAAAAGCAGACGAAAAGTCTTATTTTAATGCCTGTTGGAGGTAAAACGCAATGCCAGTCCTGCCATTCATCAGTCTACAGTTACCGCAGCTAAAAGTAAAGTGACACTGGTTTTTCAAATGCACGTTGAGGCAGTTTTCAAATAAACAAATATCCAAAGCCTCTCAGAAGAACACTCCTTCTGTCTAACTTGATAATGAATCACCAAAAAATCTTGCTTTTCATTAAGTAGCGAATTCCCAGTTACACATTTGCCCTTTGAAAGTCTCCCTACCTCAGTAGAGCTGTGTAGCACCTCTCTTTTCTCATGCTTTCTCGAGTAAAAGCAGGACTGACTCCTCACCCAAATTTGGCTTCTGCCTGGCCAGGAAGCAAACCCAAAATCAAAAGCTTGTGTGCAAACAATGCATAGCATATGTGTCCTTCGCCTTTGCTGATCCAACCTGGGAACACACTACACCTCTTTTATTTGACTCGGGGTGAGCTGATAAGGTGCAAGTTCAAGGTGAAGATGGATAACCTGTCAAAGTATCCATGTTCATTTGGTACTAATCTGTGTAACAAAGCAACAAGCCACAAACAGACAAGGTTTTCTATAGAAAATAATGAATGTACAGTAACCCAGGCTGAGAATAGTAGGCATTTACCAGAGTTGGATCTGGCCAACCTCCAAGGACCCATGTCACAGAAATGCATTTGATCACGGAAGGTGCATAAGATTGAGAGAGAATAGAGGCAGTTTTTGCCCACTGAAAATATTGGTACCTTTGGAGATTTTTGTCTGTGTTTGTTTCTCTCTTTGTTTTTCAATGGGTAAAAAAGTCTCTAAATCAAACTAATTTTTTAACTTCCTAACTTCTTTTTCTATTCCGAAACCTCAGGGAACCAGCAGTGCTTTTGAGGACCCCTTGACATGTCAGAAGGGGAAACGGAAGTAGAAGAGGACACCATTGCTTTTAAGCATGTTTTGTAGAAACTTACTTCCAGTGATCCATCAGGGCAAGCATACGACATTAATTTCACCCTTGGCACAAAGATGAAATGATGTTGCCAATGTTATTTTTCTGTTTATAACAGTATCTGTGATGACTTGAACGCCCTCCTCCAATTGGCTTGAGAACAAGCATTATTCTTCTGTGCTTGGTTTCATAAACCTCGGGTATGTCCTATTTTGAAAAGAATGTGCAGGAAGGAGCATGGTTTTTGGTGTTGGTTGATCAAAACTGAGGATTTTCCAAATGGTTACTTTGGGGGAAGTACATTAATATGCCCGTAGTCACTCTTCTGCTCTTAAAGATTCTAAAATTTCCAGCCTGAGATCCTGAGTAAATGGAGGCATGAGGACATCTTTACAAATCAGACCTCTCATATTTTTGTCCTTTCTCTTGGATAACCAGGTAAGTGGTTATCCAGTGGAAATAAACCAGTGGAATAAACATTTTGGAGCATGGAAGACCCCATATGCAAATCTTATTACCTTCCAGTGTAAGTGGAAGGCACATCCTTTTAGCGCAAGCTAGGATGTCACTTCAATTTCTCTAATTATCAAGCTCAGTGTCTTAATTTTAAAGAATATGGGGTAGTTGACTCGTATTCTGTTCTATCCACAGATGCTGGCTGCTCCTCTAATAGTTTATATGAACTCCTAACTATGCAGATATACTCATAAGGCATATATGTTTCCATTTTAGAACACTACTATGTTCCTACGATCTCACCATTATATAAATACATAGCTAAAATGAAAATAAATGTTTACAAAATTCTCACAAAGTTCTAGCAGGCAAAATGAACCCTGGAGTACAAGGCAGTGTAGATATATTTGCAGATTCAGGATGGTGAGTCGGCCAACTCATGTCTCTAACCTTTGTGTGCCTTGGATTCTATATCTTTAGCACAGGAATTACATTTGCCTTAATCTCTTCTTTTGTTTTGTTTTTTTAACATTAACTGAGAAAATTCATCAAAAAATACATTTTACTCTCTTCAGGTAAGAAAATTCCCATTGTAAATTACAGATCTGCATGCTTTTTATACTGCAATTCTGTACAAGAATCTGTGAAAAAAATGTTTACTGATTAAAAAAAGAAATTGAAGCCCATTCGTCTAGTTCAATACTCTCGTTTTATAGGGGGAAAAAAAGGAAGCTAAGTGATTTGCCTGAATTCAACATTTACCTTCAAGAACAAGATTAGAACATGAAAAAGACTGGTATGTTGTTTGCCTGCAAGTTCAGTGCTGTCTCTTGTATGGCAGTTCCAAAGAGAAAATAATAATTTCTTCTTGTGTTTAACCCTACCAAATTATCTTATTATTTTGGATCATCTTATCTTTCCCTAATTGCTGGGCACTGTCATATGTTCTGCTTCTCTTGTAAATTACTTTCTTGACTTCACAGCAGTCCACACATATTTCTAGTCAGTCCTTTTCTGGACTTCATCAGATTGTAAGTTTGTAAGTTACTCTCAGAGAGTTGAGAACAATTTATTTAACTTATGTGGCATGATGTTTATCACATCAATATGTAAATGTGATTACTTAATAAATACCACTTATTGATGTTCACTTCATCTGCAACTTCCTTTGCAACTTAAAAAATCAGGCTCAAAATTATTCTAAGTTGTGAATTTATTTTCACAGCAATATCCACCCAACAAATACTTCCTAAATACTTCCTGTGTATAATGACTGCTAAATCCCCTGATTTTCACATCGAGTATGGGAGACGTAGGGACACAATTACATGTAATGTGAATATCAACATGCTACTGGAGTCCAGACGCAGGGAGATGATTTCCTACTAGGGAGTACAGAAAGAGGCAGGCTAGCATATTTTGTGGAGGTGGTGGCTTTATAGCCGTCCCAGAAAATGGGTAGAATTTTAATGCCAGAAATCGAAAGGGGGTTTTCCAGGTGGTATCAAAGTTGGTTCAGCAGCCTTAACAGCTAAGGCTGTTGGACTCGTGTAAAATGTGCCTGCAAAAATCCACAGTAACCAGAAATATCTGTATGGCCTATTTGCTCATCTTCTCTTTGAAACCTGGGCCACATCTGGTGCTCCCATTTCTCAATCTGTTGCATTCTACTTGTATTTTGTCTCTCTCCCGTTTGGATTGGCACCTCAGCTGGACTGCCTGCCAGGCTTTTGTTTTAGCCCCACACATGGGCAGGATCTGTAAAATCTCCTTGGGTCTGGGCTCCTTTGCTGTGGGCTGGTCCAGTCCCCATTCATGCCAAGCTCAGGCCCTCCAGCCCCTCAGCTTAGCACCGTGCTCTTCCAATATTGTGGGAAAGTGAATACTATGAGAAATAGACAAATGTATTCAGGAATGATCCCAATAGGAAAATTTTTTTATTTTTCCATTAATCACTCCATTTAATATACTCTGCGATTCTTCCTTTTCCCTGTCCTTTGAAGACAAATTCCACAGACTTCTGATGCCTTTCACTATTTAAAATCTAGTGTTGACCATAATATTAATTTCATATCCAAATTAAAGTACCTCCTCTCCTCCCACCTGAATCTTGGCTTGTGGCTTGGGTCCTGCAATGGGGAAGGGGGGCATGGTTTACTTTATTTACTTCTTTTTTTTTTCCCGTGTTTTCACTCCCTCTCCGCTTCTGCCTTTCTCCTTGCTATTTATGAGTTTCCCTTGGGTCTCAACATTGTTGGGCTCTCACAGGGGATGGGGCGAGGTGAAAGTCTGAGGGCGGTCATCCAAATGCTGAGCCTTGCACTTTTTATGGGCTCCTCACAGGCCCCCACCTCCGGGAGGCTTTCTGGGAAGGATGATGCAGTCTGTGGCTGACCTCTCCTCTCTGTCATCTCCTGCCCCTGGCTGTCCACTCGACGGTTTCTTAGGGGTGCAGTTCCCATGACACAGGAGACCTCGGAGGCCTCCTCCTCGTCTGTGGAATCCTCATACACCCTGGTCACATAGAACACTGATGGCATAAGCTGCCATGCTGCTGCTGCTGTGCCTTCTTCCTCTGTGGCATGAACAGTCCAGCTGTCTCCACTCAGGGGGAGGGGGAACCCATCGCTGTGCTTGTGTAACTCCAAACCAACTCCATGAAACTCTCCTAAGAGCTTTCTTACCTTCCTCTATGCTGCTGCCTGGACCGCTATGGGCCTACAGAACACCTATAGCTCAAAAAGCTTTCACCTGTAGAGGAAGATGCCAGTCATCCTTTGTGATAGATTCCCCAATGTCTATGAGAAATTTTCTTATCATCCTGCTCAGTGGGCTTGGAAGGAGAGGGAGAAAATAATTCAAAACAAACTTCCATTATGCCTACAGCTCACCACTCTTTCAACACACCCAAATATAGTCTAGTCTTCGACTCACGACAGCTGGACATGGTGGGGGGAGCATGTCCTGTTATGGAATATAGGGCCACCTATTGCCTGTACCCCTCAGTTTTGGCTCTTCAGACAAAATTCTTAAGCCACAGGGGAAGTTTCATTCAGCAGCATTTTACAATAATATTTGTGTAGGAGGGTAGTGACAAAAAAGATGGCAGGGAGGTGCCAGTTTCTATGGAGATGGAATTTTATTTAAGAGGCTATGGGAGGGAAACAATTTCCTTTAAGCTAGACCATGCTAACGTTTACATGACAACATTATCTTCCGTGCTTTACGTATACATAGATTCTTAAAGTTGAAAAGTCACTATTTTAGTAAATCTTTGAAAATTATTTTGCTTTCTTATGAATGTGGTATGTTTTTATTATTTATCAAATATTTCCAGTCTCTTTCTAGGAATAGGTAGAACTGCACTACCCTGCCACCTTGGAATTGAGATGGCCACGTGACTGTCTTTATACTGTAAACTGAGAACACAAGTGACATGTGGAAGCTTTAGGAGCCAGTGCATGATGTGCAATGGGCATTTTCTTTCTGCCACAATAAACAGACTTTCAGAGGATGGCTGCTCTCTTATCCTGGGTACCAGAGTAAAGACCACACGCAAAAGAGTCTCCATCCACTTTGTAATTCAAATTCAGCATGAGTGAGGAAAAAAACCTAGTTTCATGGTCCTGAAATGTGGGATTTGTTTGTTACTGTAGTATCACCTACCTCTCCTTAGTAACATAATGTGTATATAAATATTTTACACTATGGAGCCAAGTCATGTGCTATGGCTGGTACTTCCCATTTTTCTTAAACTTCTCTTCACTATTTGCAGCCCAGAGCTGCTCATAGGAAATATCCTACCAACTGCTGAAAATTGTGCTGTAAATTAGCTTGAGTTTTCAGTTATATGTCCTATAATGCCTTAATTGTATTTACCATCATGTTTTAAGGTCCATGTTTTATACAAATGTTGGCATTTTGAGAAAGGTGATCTTTAAGAGACTAGTAATGGTAGAGAGGCAGAGCAGAAGTTGGACTCTAAATTCATAAAATCCCACATGATATAAGCAGAGAACAATCTGAGTGGGCACAGGTGTTCATACCTATAGTTCCAGTACTTTGGGAGGCCCAGGAGGAGGCCAGGAGTTGGAGACCAGCCTGGGCAACATAGTGAGACCCCATCTCTACACAAAATAAAAAATAAATTTAAAAGGAAACAAAGAGAGGAATGGAGGTTTACAAGCACCTACCTCCTTGAGAAGGGCTAAAAAGAGAACAAACAAAAGGAGTTCTGAAAAAAATTATGCACATTATAGGAAAGTTAGTATCCAAGGAAAACCTCGGCAAAGTTAGAAGTAACTTAATCTCTTGCAAATCCTAAATGGGAGCATAGTTTGATAAGGGGTCTCCTTAATTACACAGATATTTACTGAGCAACATTACTTTGCTAGGGCCTGTTGAAAAATAAGTTTCATCTAAGTCAGAGAGGTCTCCAGTAGCAAAGATCTTCTAGAAGAGAATACAATAAAAAGAGTCAATGTATTATATAATACTTTAAGAGATGCACATTTGCCTTGTAGAATTCAGTTTAAGTATGAAAGATAGACAATTTCCAAAAAGTAAAGGCAGATTTACATGATTAAAATAAAATATTTTATAAAGAGACACCATGAGGACCATGGTATCCTAGTACTACCATCAGAAGTACCTACTTTTAAGCTATCAGTGAATTTCAAAGCAACATTCATTTCTTGAAAAACAATGATGTGTAACTTGCTGCGCTAGGCTTTGTTTCAAAACCTTTGTCATTTTCTCAAATTCCACATACTTCCCTACCCAGGAATTTAGGGTAACTTCTTAATGATTAAAAAATCTTAAGCCTAGCCCTTGATACTGTGTATCAAATGAGTCCTTCATGCTTCTATATATCTAACTATTATTATTTAACAATATGCTCCCACACACTAACCAAAGTAAATTGTAGCACTTCCAGACAAATTATTTGATGAGCTTTACCTCTGTGCCTCAGCTGCTACTGTCCTCTACTTAGCCTCAGCCAAAGAAGCCTCTGATTATTTTCTTTTTTCTCCACTAATCTTGCCCTCTAATATACTTCAGAACAAGACTGAAAACATGCATCTACTGGAATGTCTTGCTTGATTAACCCCAAGCCAATTCCAATTACTCTTTCATTCTGGATTTCATCATTATTTATAGAATTACCAATTTCATTGGTATCAGAAGCCCATGGATGTATAGGGATTTGACTAAGATCACCACTATTTGGGGAAAAATGAGAGTTAAAAATTAGTTTCCCCAGCTCTCAATTTGTTTCCATGCTACTTATGCCTATATCATACTTTGTACTCCTGATTGACTATAGTCCTAACATTGCTCTTAAGTTGATTTATAGTGTATTGTTTCTTTTCATATATTACAGTAAAATTTTAGATGTATTTTAAAATAACATTCATATGAATGATCATTTATTAGGAAATGCATATTAAACATTTGCATCTCAAACAATCCAATGAAATAGGTATTATTATAATTCTCATCATTGTTATTTTGCAAATAAAACTTTTGAAACAGACAGAGAAGGATTAAATAAATTCCAGGATCACACAGTGGCTAACCTGGGACTCAAGCCCAGGTAATTAAGTTCCAAAGCTTATGCATATAATGACATTGCCATAGAGGGATATTTTGTACACAAGAAATCAGAATATATATATATATATATATATATATATATATATCTCCAAATGAGTATAGACTCTTTCAAATCAGTCAATTTGTAATAGTACATATTTATACCAATGATACTGATATTTTCCCAGAATATTTTTAGAACTGAGTTTCTGGAATTTCTATGAGCATATCTAGGGCACTTCTTAAAGTATTTGTAATAAGAGCAACTCCTATTCCTATGAGGACAATTTCTATTTTGGAACTAGTCAAAAGTCAGTCATTGCAGAGCTGATAAGCAAGATGGCTAAGTAAATTTTGTAAAACCATACCCAATTAACAATGTACAGGGCATATAAAATAATAAGACTATTTTGCAGGGAGAGATTTATTTATTTATTCAAAGTATTGTGGGGCACAAATATTTTTGGTTACATGGATCACATTTATAATGCTTGAATCATTATAAGTGTTGAATCATTATAAGTGTTCCTGGTATCCAGATAGTGTTCATTGTACATGTTAGGTAGGTTTTTGCACATCCCCTATGCTCCCCTCCACCTTGTTTGATTTCCATTGAGTTTTGCTTCCCTCTATGCACATGTGTGCTCATCAGTTTCAATTTAATAGTGAGTACATGTGGTGTTTGTTTTTCCATTCTTGTGATACTTCACTTAGGAGAACGGTCTCCAGTTCCATCCAGATTGTTGCAAAAGGCACTAACTCATCCTTCTTCATGGCTGAGTAGTACTCCATGGTATACATATACCACACTTTATTAATCCACTTATGAATTGATGGGCACTTATGTTGATTTCAAATCTTTGCAATTGTGAATTGTGCTGCAATGAACATTCCAGTGCAAGTGTCTTTCTAATAAAATGACTTTTTTTCCCTTTAGGTAAATACACAGTAGTGGGATTGCTGGATCAAATGGTAGTTCTACTTT